>JAJJKC010000041.1:0-172331 GCA_022984845.1 Xylaria nigripes | reverse complement strand
GTCCTGAAACCCCTAGCCAAAAAAAAGCAGCTGCATCTCAAATCGATCAATGGAATGCCCAGCTTGAGTCGGTTTTACGAGAGGAGTGGGAGTTGAATAACGGAATGGCAAGACTTGGGTTACGCAACAAGCCAGGGCGAAAGCCAGTTTGGAAATGGGACAACCAGCACGGCAAACTAACACGTAGCGGAGGGACTGGTATCGATTGGTATCGATATCAGAAGGAGATATTGCATCCCAAACTATTTCCTTTTGCAAAAGAATGCCTGAAAGACAGACCGGACACCATAGTACAAGAGGATAAAGCTCCGAGCCACGCACACCACTTTCAACAACACTTTTATGACCTTGCTATGGTACGGCGAATGGTCTGGTGCCCTAACTCACCTGATCTCAATGCTATTGAGCCGTGCTGGTACTGGATGAAGAGGAATACAACACGTAAAGGTCCGCCACGAAGCCGAGAGCAAGCAAAAAGGATATGGAAGAAAACGTGGCACCAGGACCTTTTACAGAATCAAATAAAAGCTTGGATCGAACGAATTCCAGAGCATATTCAGAGAGTTATTGAACTTGGTGGGGGGAACGAATACATTGAAGGCAGAACTCACTATGGACCCAAGCGTCCTCCTGGTCGACCCAGAAAGCAGTGATCAACAAGAGGCCCAGGTAAGCATTTGAAGTGTTATAACTTTCAGGGGCAGTTCTGACCATGTAAACAGTCGAAGGTTTCCACACTCGGAGCATGGCTTATTTTTCTCTATATCGGCGAGAACATGGTGATCAACAAGATGCCCAAGTAAGGTTACGAGGTACTCCTATCGCTCAACCTCAGTCTTGCAAGACGTTCAGCACTCGGAGCATGGCTTATTTTTCTCTATATCGGCGAGAACATGGTGATCAACAAGATGCCCAAGTAAGGTTACGAGGTACTCCTATCGCTCAACTTCAGTCTTGGAAACGTTCAGCACTCGGAGCATGGCTAATACTTGACATAACACTTTAGACTACTGGGAGAAGCGAGATGCCCACACGTACTTGAAGTACTTATACCGTTCACCTTCGGTTTTTACGTTAAAAATGAAGCATTCACGAAATGGGATATTAAGACTTTGTATGGCACAATGAAACAAGCGATCAATGATTAGCCCTTCTATCCTGCTGCATTACGCCACGCCATGTTGTTGAGGCCAACGGTGAAGTTGGCCTCGGCCCAGAAAAATCCCCCGGCCCCAACCATGACCCTGCATCATGCCCTGGAGGGGCACAATGCTTCGGGAACATAAGGTTGTGCCATTCCAGACCCACGAGGGTACTACTAAGAGTACTCGTCAGCTTTTATCACCAGGCAGGATTGAAAAGATACGAACCGCTCTTATAAGAGGTAGAGATACCCCCTTGAGCAGCACGTCTGAGGTGCGCCCAATTGCCAGCCATTCCATCCGGCCGCATTACGCCATGCCATATTGTTGAGGCCAACGGCGAAGTTGGCCTCGGCCTAGAAAAACCCCCCGGCCCCAACCATGACCTTGCATCATGCCCTGGAGGGGCACAATGCTTCGAGAACATAAGGTTGTGCCATTCCAGACCCACGAGGGTACTACTAAGAGTACTCGTCAGCTTTTATCACCAGGCAGGATTGAAAAGATACGAACCGCTCCTATAAGAAGTAGGGGTATCCCCTAGAGCAGCACGTCTGAGGTGCGCTCAATTGCTTGCCCTTCTATCCTGCTGCATTGCGCCAGCATCAACTTGTCTTGCGAAACCCACGGGGGGTACTACCAAGGGTACTCGTCAGCTTTTATCACCAGGCAGGATTGAAAAGATACGAACCGCTGTTATAAGAAGTAGGGATACCACCTTGAGCAGCACGTCTGAGGTGCGCTCGATTGCGAGCCATTCCTTTCGGCTGCATTACGCCAGCGTCAGGTTGTTTGATGTCAAATTGACAGTGAGATGCCCTCGGATCAGAAGCTTCTTCAGCAGCCATTGAGGCTTTGAATAATTTTGTGGGAGAAATAAAGGTAAGAAGTGGGATGCCCAGAGGTCTTTATATAGAAAAAAAAAAGGAAGAAACACGCTAACAAAACATTCTGCCGGCAGTATTCTTACCGCCCAGTAATAATATTCACAACAACACGTGATTTTTTACAGGGCATATTGTTGAATACCGTTAAAAGAACTGAATATCAGGACGAGATGAATCAGAGTAAACAGTGTTCGAACTAGGTGATTTGGTCTGGGGTATGTAAGTCACAAGTCAAGCCGTTATTAAATAGAAATTCTGTCATGTTCTAATCGTAAAGTAACGCAAGAAGAGTAAAGACTCTAATAGCTAATGATTGGCGTGCCCTCTATTCGATCCTTACTCTGCCATGCCACGAAATCCCTGTCCTCGAACCCTCTCTGCTGTCAGAGTCTGCAACTCTGAGCCCTTGATTTCAAACTTGACAGGGCTTGCTAGGGGATTAACCCGTGTATGCTGAGCATGGCTTTCACGAGTTCCTCTAAGCCTGTCAATTCCTGCTTCGCCTCTTGTTGTGAAGGTACATCTTACTCCCTGGATTGAGAAGATGCAGTTTGCGCAAGCTCCGTTTGCATATCCTGGGATACCAACACAGGTTGGGAATGGCCATAAGCCTCTTCGATCCGTCATACCATCTGACTGTATATATCGCCTCTCGCAGCATTCGCAGGGTACATGGTTCTGGTACCCATAACGTTGAACAAATATAGCTTCGATACGGCGCCGGTCATGAAGTAAATTGATAATATATTCACCCCATGGTCCTCCGCGGCTTGCTTCAACATATAGGGGCAGGGCCTTTCTTTTGAATGCCACAAGCAGCGTGTCTCTCAGTTGGCTAGTGGCGCCAGCGATTAGGTAAAAGTTGGGCTCGATTACCCAGCGGACATATTTATTCTCCCCAACACCACCAATGACTTGAATAGTCATTGTTCCGAGCAGCTATTATTGGTGATCAACAAGATGCCCACTTCAAAATAAGATCAGGGGGATGACATACCTCTTTCCATTGAGAAGTAAAGATATGAGACCGAAGGTCCTGGCTAATCGGCCATACTATATCTATCTCCCTGACTGAATTGAAGCTCCACTCTCTTGGTGGAAATCGAGCAGAGTAGGGAGGGTCAACTTGCTGCTCGACATCACGGCAGCCAGGCCTATCTACCATCTCAACGTCACTGCGTCTCGACATCTTGGCGGTAGAGGACTGAGTGGTAAGGAGTGTTTTTTGGGCGGCTGAAGGGTCTGCTATCTCACAGTGAGCTTTAGAAGTGCCTTCGGTAATAAGATAGTAAGGGTAGCGTTTGGACATACTGACGTGTTTTTGGTGGTTTGGAAAGAGTAAAATAAGAAAAAGAGGGGAGAGAGGCTGACTCAATAGAGTTTGATGGAAATAAAAGTCGAAACAGCAAGAAGAAATGCGGTGAGGCTACGGACCAATAACAGCCCTCTCCCACCCTTCATACCAACTAACCCCCCCCCTCCCCCCTCCCAGTGATCACAGCAAGGCTACGATCACTTAGTCAATGTGATCAAGAGAATGCCCTCACTGCCTTCTGTTTTTAATGTGGTTGCTCCTTCTCATCTTTTATTCTAAGTATGACTCGTAGTCTACCCTCAAGAAGACTTTTTCCTCACGAGAGACTAAACATAGATTTCTAGACTTCTATTCTTCAAAATATCATCCAGTTCAAGCAAGCAAGCAAGCAAAAGAACGACTACCTCTAGTAAGTATCTCTTCCTACCTTCCCTGCCTTCCCTGCCTTCCCTGCCTTCCCTGCCTTCTCAGCTCAAATCATCTTGCATCTCCAGACCACATCAGCCGCAACACAATTCCTATTTTTTTCTATTTTTTTATTTTTATCTTCGTGCGTAATATTATGTGATCAACGTGATGCCCATACTGGTGATGCTAATATTTATAGTCTTCAATCTTCTTCTCGCAGACGTCTTCCTGGTTACGAAAGGCAACATACCATCAATCACCACGCCACTAACTTCATTCATCTAGATAGTCGTCGCCGCTCCTTCCCATTTTCAAAGGTAGGGACTTCTTTCCATTGTTTATTAAGTAATTTATCCCTTGATCGATCAAAATTTCTAAAGCTTACCAAGATACCATCACATCTTCCACCTCATCTTACTCACACTACTAATAGCAATCAAAGTATATCGCTCGGTACGGAACTTTGAGATCAACAGTATGCCCAAATGTTTGGCCTTATTTTATTTGATTTACTTGTTTCAAACACTCATAACCCTTTGAAGATCTGTGTATGCTTAACACCTGATGAACGAAAGACTGACCTTGGTTCTAGCTCTCATTACTTTATTGATCACCTCGTCGTCAGAAAGCTCTTCAAATATTTACAATGGCACGCTCTCGACAGACTTCCAAGCTTCAACGGGCCACTGAGGCCGATGTTATGGATCTTCTTCGATCCATTCATGGCGAACCAGATGGCCAGTACGTCGATAAGAAGCTCTGGTCGCCTAGATTCAAGCACAAGGACACTTTGCCTCGAAACATTAAATATTATGATAGTAATAAGAGTGTCAACTTCGCTGATCGGCTTGTGGTGAATCGAGATGGACCGGACGAGATCCCCGGCCGCGCGTGGAGGTCGACTATCCTCCATGGTCTCATTAATGCTCAGTTGAGAGCTTACGCACTTGACTGGTTTACTTCGACCGAGATGGTCGCCATGACGATCTTGCTTCTTTCAACGTTGCCATTTGTGGCAAGAGATTCACAGTTTGGTGGAACATTCAATGAAGCAGCTGGACTCAGCAAGTCGTTCAGCGCCTTCACGATCAATCAAATACTCAAGGGCGCTCGTCTTGCTGTCTTTGGGGGAGTGAGAGATGCAGGTACCAATTGCCCCCTTTGGTATGTGATGATGGTGGACATTCCGAACCAAGTCGTCTACTTTTTTGATTCCCTTACCCAACTACAGCCACTACCTAGCCATCAGAAAGCCCTAGATCACCTTGTTACTCTTTGGACGCAAGATATAACATCCCAACGATCAGACCTCCCCCCTCCAACGAAAGCAAAGGTGGTAAGACTCTCCATGCAAGAGGATGGATGGAGCTGTGGTTTAAGATGTGCGATCAACATAGCGCTCATCTTATTCAAACCCAAAACTGCTTTGGAATTATTTCGTTCAAAGAAGTTTACGAGAGAAGAGGAGATGGACGATTTTGTTGAGTATCTCTCCGTGGTCACAAGATGGAAAGTTCCGAAGAATTGGGTGCCACCAGTGCCGCAACTGGATCAACAGCCTCCAGAGAAAAAGGTTGTGAAAGATTCTCCCAAAAATGCCCCTATCAATAGCACAGAGCAGGGGAGAAGAAGATCCGCTAGACTTTCGAAGGCGGCTGAGACAGAAGACCTACCACCGGCAACACCCCTATCTACGAAACGAACCACCAGGCACCAAGCATCAACAGAGGGCAAAGAAGAAGTTGTCCTTCCTTCTATTGAAGAAGTATTGAGTCCGGAACAGATTACAAGGCAGGCCGAATATGAAATCATACCCTTTACCCCTATAAATAAGCCACGAGCGCCATCAAAGTCATTATATACGAAACAGGTTGAGAATGTTCCTCCCTCCGCGACACCGACTGATCGGAAAGTGATCAAGAAGATGCCCAACAAGATTCTCAATTCTGGTACGTTTGAAGATTTGACAGTATTCATGACGCAGCTATTTTCATACTATGATCGACCAATTGCCTTAACACCCCCTACTCAGCCATCTAACTTCAGGCGGGAAGTTGATGTCAACAATACCTATCTACCGGTCTCAGAAGCGGCCATATTTTTTTCTGGTGCTGTCAACCCAATGACAAACCAGGCAGAGTCCTACTGGTCCTATGACTTTGGGAGACACTTTATCAATGCCGCTATGAGAATTGCAAGACATAGCTGGTGGAATGAAGATGAGGTCAGTGCTGTGCTCAGAGTCTTTCTCGAGCCTTTCAGCCCTAATGGTCGGCTTCGGCCAACCACACTTGTTGAACGGCGGTTTGGCGACTTTGTCGGAGGGCATTACAATGATCTTGAATATCGGGACAGCACTTTTGACGAGCAAGTTCTTAATCAACAGCCTGAGATTATCGTCTACGGACGACATAGAGAGAACCATTGGTACTCAATTGTGGTTGATACGACGTCTCGTATCGCGTATGTCTTCAACTCCCTTGAGAATGAACATGAAAATCTTCAAGAGGATTTGCAAAACATACAAACCGGATATCAGTCTCGTTTGCCTGGCCTTGAGCCGCCTCACACCATAATATCTTTACCATCGATTCTTCAAACCTCAAATTGGGAATGTGGCCCTTTGACAGTACTTACTCTTATTTACGTATTTACTGACTCCGCCAAGCTTTACGATATGTTCTCTTCTTCCAAGGTTGTCGTGGGAGGACCAACAAAACTTTCAGAGTTGCAGAACCTGCTCCTAAGATATGTAGGAGTCAGGCTGGTAGGCACTGTGTCTCGATACTCAGAGCCTCCTGTTGTGTCCCTTTCGACCCAAAAGAAACTTCTTCCCTCCCGTTTTCAACCCAATGCCCCTAAACCCAAGATCATTGACTCCAAATCTCCTAAGACACCGCGACAAATACGTTTTTCTGATGAAATAACCAGTCCGAGCAGTCAATATAAGGGTATTTTTAGATCCGGTGCGGAGGATCCTAGTGATCATAATCTTATCATACCAGAGATGAACAAGGAGCCCAAGGCCTTCCAGTCTGATTCGGATAGCGGTTCTGACATTTTTATACGGAGCAGACACAGCACCCGTGGTTTAGAAAGCGATTCAGATTCTACTATAATTTTACCAGAAAAGCCATCGTCCGAAACACCCAAACCACCCAAGCGCTCTCATCATAAACCTCATCCCCCTCATATCGAAATGAAAAAGTATTATCAAGGCTCTACCATTGAAGACATCATGAGTCTGAACTCGGTTAGAGAAAGAGACATCGAGGGGATGGCACGAGAAATATTGAGAGGCGAAGTGGCAGCACCATATCGCTGGCCTGGAGAATCATGGCTTGATCTCGCAAGTCGTCCGGAGCCTTCTGTTCCTAGAGAATGGAAGGGGTGGGCTTGGTACCGTGCTCAACTTGAAGCAGTGAGACAAGCCAATGCTGTCCCCCAAACTCCCAAACGACAAGCCTCAAGACGTAATACTGGGCCCTTAATGATCTTGGATGAGAAAGGAAAGACTACAAAGCAGCCCAAAAAATAGGGCAAAGTCTTGATCACCTTTTACTTCATTGATTCTTATAATTCGGGCGTCTTATGGGATGCCGGAGGACAACGGATTCAATGGGGAGAGGTGCCATATTAACGTCTTATATGACAACTTATGGCAACCAACAATATCCAATTGAGAATAACGCGATGATTTATTGAAGATTTCTAAATGATTTAATACAGGTCTTCATGCCCAGATAATAGTTTACTTACTTTCTATCTTAATATATTTGCGATACCTTCTTACCTTTGCGATCACTGACCTGCCCTAGGTTTTGAATCATAAATTCCAACATCGTGACTATTAGCCCTTTTTTTCAGACACCACCACCTCCAATATCTATATCAGCGTAAAACTATAAATTTTTTTTTTAATCCAATTGAGAAGCTTGCGATCAACAACTTGCCCATTAAATATTTTATTTTGACCGTTGGGAGTGCAGCTATTCTACGAATCCGTACCGTGAGACCTATAGGTAGTTAGGTCGTCTAGGGGTTATCATATACATCTATACACATCCTTATATGGGATAGGCAGATATCCTTCTACGCTATACTGGATGTACGAATTGACATATATTTATATATCGGATCCATCGTTAGACTAATAATTTGTCTACAGTACTATGATAAACTAATATGCATGTAACGATTTTACGCTAAAAATTAGCGGCTCATCCATTTTAAAGCGGACATCCGTAAAGTCGATAACACTATGCAATTATGGTAAACCCAAGCTTAATTCTGTACCTACACTAGAGACTAGGTACCTATGCTGTAAAACCTCCATCCAATCTACCTACTCACTACCGCGTTGAGTCCGCCGCTATGTGTGAGTTACCTACCTGTTCAATGTATCCATGTACTTGTAGGTAGGTACTGTAATCTGCGGGTCAGACTGCACTAACCTGAATGTGTGCAGAGATCATCACTGTCGCTGTCAAGAGTAGGCAACTTTTCTTGGGTTTTTGAAGGGTTCATGCTGCGCTTCATGCCTCATCTGTCTAAACAGGAAGTGATCGACAGCTTGTTAGGTACAAGTATGTTTACGTAGGTACCATTTACATAGGTACCTCGTGCATTAGGTACTGCGTAGAGATCACACCACATATCTACGGAAACACTACGTACATTTCGGGGGGAGCAAACATAGGTACGAAGTAGTGTACCGGTGCCTATCTCGAGGTTGCCTGACTGAGCACTCACGATGGATTTAGGTAATATACCTAGTGGTTGCTTTCTAGTACTTCATCTGCGTTGCAGTGAAGAGTAAATACCTAGGCAGATGTGAAAGTCTACCAATTACGGTTATGCACGAAGTGTTCTGTCTAAGCGTACATACCGCAGTCCGCCAACTCCCCCGGACATGTATATTTCAGCTGTAGGGCTCGCTAATGAGAGGCCTCCATTCCCTCGTAATCTTGCACCACGTTTCTAGTTTGGTCATACCTACTTCGTACACTATGTAGATATTATAGATCCGTATGTGTAGCCTTGTGTACCTGCCTATTTACACAGAAGTCGTTGAGAGGCGACGTCGGGAAACGGTTATGTACAGTTGAACATCTAATACGTCCGTACCTACGGATCCGTACCTGCTATAATAGCGTATCATACCAGGCATCTACTAATATAGTCACCAACCGAACTGCCGTCTACCTACCGGTATAAGTGTAGAGTCCCTGACTACGGACTAGGTACCTATCCATCATATACGGACTACGGATCCGTATTTACCCTAGGCTATGTACCAATACACAAACTACCTACATGGCTCGGTAGGGCTAAGTCGGCTATCACTACGGACGGCATTAACTAATAGGTACGGATCCGTACCTATCAGCAAAATTCTCGCATCAGATACGGACTAGGTGATAATGTTTTCCGTAATTCGGCTGTAGTCAAATGTAGAATTCCTGCGGCTCCCGTTCAGCTTCATTTGGATGGACAGGACAATTTCCGGCTAACTACGGACGTAGGTAGTCCGTATTCCGTAGATATCACCTATTTACCTACCTATACGGAATATAAGAATAAATTTTCAGGATTAGTCACTTAGATACATATATACTCTACGGAGATGTATGGATCCGTGTTTACCTACCTATTCCATGAATGTCCCCTGTGGAGAAGTAGTACCTAGTAGGTACCTAGTAGTAGGTAGTAGTATATTAAAGTACTAAGTACTTAGTCTGTAGGTAAGTACTTAGTGTAGGTACTTAGGTACCTAAGTGCCAGAAAAGGTGGGGTAAGTCGTCTGTAGATAAGTGGGTATCTACTAACCACGACGCCCCCCCGCAATCAGCCTATCAAAGCAACTGAAGCATGAAGCAAGGCCCTTGCATCCTCAGCCTTTCCGCCCCTCTCCAGCTTCTGTCGTTATTTACAGAAAATCAATACACTTTTTTTATTTAGCCTGGTTATCGCCAGTCATAGATACAGGACACTCAAAACGTGTAGACGAATACGATTCCACTCCCACTGACGGTTCGGCCAGCCCTGTCGGCTTGTCCACCGATCTAAGCCGAGGCGCCCTTCTATATTGCCGTGTATCGACTCGTTCTATTGGTCGCTTGCCATCTTAAATCCTTCCCCCCTTCCGACCGGTCCAGACTACCAATTATTTGTGATACAACTCGAACTAGCTTCCACGGACCAGATTCATCGTATCCTTGGTCTGATATTTCGTGAATCCGAAGGGGAGGCTTGGCCAGCTTCTACAAGATTCATCTCGCCCCATAATTATAGCGCCCACTTTCGTATTCTATCAACTATGTCCGACCGTGGCCACCAGCGCGGCGGCCGGGGTGGCGGAAACTCCTACCGCGGAAGCGGGCGGGGTGGACGGGGCGGTAATCGGGGAGGAAGAGGAGGATACGGAGGCGACTCGGGCAGTGGTACCCCGCCTCAAGAGCGGGAACGCCCCAAGAAGGAGAATATTCTCGATCTAAGCAAATATATGGACAAGAAAATTACTGTTAAATTCAACGGCGGTCGTGAAGGTAGGGCTGACCATTTCCCCCTTTTCTGCCCATCTTCCTTCCAATGAAACTATATACGGCAATAGGTACAAAGATATTGACGCCATGGACTAACGGACAATCAAAACAGTCACCGGCACGCTAAAGGGGTACGATGCGCTCATGAATTTGGTGTTGGACGATGTACAAGAAGTTATGCGAGGTAGGCCATCTGCAAGATTTCCCTCAAGCGAAAGAGAGTGAAGACTAATGTGTTATTGCGGACATAGATGACGAAGGCAAGGAAGCAACGCGGTCTCTTGGCCTTGTAGTAGCTCGAGGCACCCTATTGGTGGTAATCAGTCCAGTAGATGGAAGCGAGGAGATTGAAAACCCGTTTGCTCAGCAGGATGACGATTGAGCTCTGTATCCGAGCTGACGAGATAGCGAGAACTTTGGCGCCCAGGCCGTGAGAAGGTTTGAGAGTGGTGCCTCGCGCGCAGAGGAGACACGTGAGGAGGATATACCCAGAAGCTGTGATATAAGCCAGCAGCTGTGTGTGAACGAAGTAGCTAGATCATACTTAACTCACACCAAGCCGTGGGTAGGGTGACGGGGTATCAAGCGGTACACAATCAGGTTGTCTTGATATCCATAAACCCACAAGCTGTTCCGGGAACGCTCTACAATTCCAAGAAAAAAAAAAGATTCACTGCGAACTACAAAGGTTTTACGGCAGAATCATGTAATCGTCCCGGTCAAGCCCCTGATAGACTACATACATAACCTAGGTTAGAAGTCCTCCGGTCACCCGCACTTGACAAAAGCGCTCCTCCCAATAGTCTCCCCCCCAATACCAAACTTGCGCCCCGAGCGGATGATACCACATAAGCATGCACAGACGGCGATCACTAAGCTCCTTGTATGCTCCCCCCCATCTCAGCCGCGGATAGGCCAAAAAGCAGCACGGCTTATTTGAGCCCCCAACATGAACCCGTCACGCGCACCCAATGTGGCCGGAAAAAGCAGTGCAGAGTTGATCCTACGCTAATGCGTCTTTACCTACCTGCGAAATACCGGTACACAGACCTAAATAAAGGCATACGTACCCAAGTAACTGAGACGCAACGCAACGGAACGGAACACACGACGCAGGCCTAAATGGTAAGGCTAGCGAGTCGATCTACAGTACATTCATAGGTGGCAACGAATACCTACCCAGCGCCTCAGGCTAGGTGACGGGGAGAAGAGTAGCGTTTGACAAACGAAAGTCAGAGCCGAGCTTATGTAAAAGTAGGAGAGACCCCGGGGTTGGGCTGAATGAAGTAGTGTCCACTATGAGTGCTCATGAGTTATCACTTATCATGCCATTCGACTTTCGCCCGTGCACTCGATACTGGCCGCTAACATCCGTGACGTGGAAATACTGAATCTAGAATATGAGATTTACATCATTCAATGTGCATCATACCTGCAGATCATTTGAGATAGATAAATTCGCTTCTCGTTCATATTAATCTTTTCGCTTTTTTGTTTGCATTTTGGTGGGTTTGCCTTTCTCTCAAGAGCTAAAAACACGCTACTAGATGAGAGCGTAGGAGGTCCCTTGGATCCAATTCAGGGCCCGACAGACATTAAGGGGTATGTATGGACGCTATACAAGCTTGATTCCTATACCAGCGTCCAAGTTTGCTATGGCCAACTCCTGCTTCTGATGGTGTTGTTCGGAGGCGCACGCTGACGATCTCGGTACTTCGTTGGTTATATTCGAACTCGCCGATTCGTGACCACGGTCCGTACCTCTATGGCCATGCCAAAAGTTCTGGCTTCTGATGTGTCTCTAGTTCTGTTCGGTTTCTTATTCTGCTAGAATACCCCTGACTCAGACCGAGTGCCTGCTTTTCTAGAAACCCCTATTGACCTGCTGTGGTTGCTTGGCGCTACCTTTCTGTAGGTCGCCGAAAGCCGATTGAACTTGCTTCTTCAACTCTCGGTACGTAACCAGTAATGTGGTCTGGTGATCTCGATGGGTGAGATAGATCCTTTCCTCTGTCCCGGCGTCAAGCTTGTTTAGACAGCTTATTATATGACCTAAATCTAAGACCGGATTGCCCTGAGCATCAACCTGGTGGAATACATAATCTCGAAATAGCTTCAACGTATGTCTGTGCTCCGTCTCAGACCAATTGGGGTCTCCGTCGAACTCGGGACGTTCATTTATTGTACCGAGTTTGGCCATTAGCCGTACGAGTCGCCCGTTTTCAAGCTCGCGACCAAGATGGTTGATTGTTTCATCGTAAGCATTAGATGCTGAAACCAAAACATCATCTGCATGGAGGGCCACATCACGGATCAGTTGTTCAGCGGTTTTGAACTGTCCCTGAGGCGTGCTCAGCAGCCATGCCACTCTTTCTTTGAGCTCCTCTGAATAGCTTCGACCTAATTGCTCGAGAAGGGCATGTAAGTCTTGCATATTTTTGGGTTGAGTGTTGGTACCGATACTCAGTATAAGCTTTCCGAGATGAAAAAAATCCTCCTGCTGCAGATCCTCAACACGACGACGCAATTCATAATTTACCACATCAAATATGGAGCATGCGCTCAGCCTGATGCGATTCTTGTCCGTCAAGATTACCTTGCTAAGATCAATACAACGCGCTGCCAGTTTTGCCTTGTGTATCGTCTTGAGTGCACTAGAGAGCTGCACGAGATAGCCCCATAGCACCTTTTCTGGTACAGGCGCTGCACGGCCAAACCGATTGGGAGTGGTTGGAAAATGATGTTCTGCTAGGGTTTTGGATAGAGGGTGGTAGCTGTGAACGAATATCAGAGAGCTATCGTTGAACTCTCTCGTCGTAAATGCTTCCACGGTTGTGACTATGTTTGGATGTATAATCTTCTTCCAGGAATTCACAGCCTTAATCGCATCTTCGCTAGTCAAACGGAAGCCTGTCACGGGTCAGCATAAACGTCTAAATTGGGCAGTACTTTCAATCGTACCTTCAATCCTTCTCAGACAATAAATGTTTCCGTTTTTTCGTGAAGTCGCTTTCCATACCCACGTGGAAAGGCCGAAAATACCCGGTGAATTTCTGATTTTTATGTCTAACGGCACAAGGGAATGATACTGTTGGAGGGAAGGTGGTTGTACACCTAATTGAGTTGCAAGAACTTGCCTGGCTGCTTCAGACTTTTTCTGCATGTCTTCCCTTAGAGATTCTGGTAAAAAGAAATCAAAAACCGCTCGTTGGTATGGTTGTAAAGTCTCTCGAATAGAGGTCAAAGGGTAGTATAGATGATATTGTAACTAAAGAGAGCGGATTAATTAATCTGAATGTAAGGGTGGCGTATTCAACCCGGAAACTCACGGGTTGGGAAGGGGCCGAGTACGTATTCTGGGCCCCATAGTATGATGCTCCGGCTCCAACTAAGGGATTGTGCTCTTCTGCATATGGGTTGTATTGGGTGGGTTGAATTCCTTGGGTTACACTGGACATGAAAGGATCATATCCCGTTGAACTGTCTGATGTGCCATTCGTCGCGTTCTAGATATTGTCAACTTATGTATTTCATTCGTAAAAGCTAGACGAAACGTACTGCGGAATTCAAGTCGTAGTTATTTTGACCAAAGTCTGCGAATTGTGTTGGCTTGAATAGAGTTGTTGCGGTATCTTGGTGTAAAGCAGGCGACGAAGCTATTCAACGTAAATAGGAGTGTATTGTAAAGACTGCTGCCAATAGATTCTTACTGGTTGTGGAACTCCCTCGAGGAGTAAAAGGGATCGCGCTAGTTGAAAAGTTGCTCTTTTTACTCCCAAGCAGCGCGGGAGTAAACGATGGAGATTCGACGCTGAGTGATTTCTTCGGCTGGCTGGTAATCTGTTAGCAACATCATAGACACTATACGGTACAGAAAAAAAACTGATGAATCTCCAGACAGACAGCCAACAGTGATAATGTTGAATATTTGGTTACGACCGCTGGGGTTCGGCCTAGTCCATAGTTGCCTGTAGCATGCCATGAGGTCTAAAAACTGAGACGGGACCTTGGGCCAGGGGTGAATAGTGCACCATCCAATGTATAGCCACCGTTAGGCGTCAATTGTGACACAACTCCGGTTAGTATCCCCAATGGCCCCCCAGCTCATTGACGGAGCTGGTCTCTGAATTAGAGAAACCGATTTCCACTAGATAGAACGCTGCTGAAAGTCGACAAGATTATATGCGATGGCTTGACATTTCGACACTTGAATGTCGATGAAATCAGCAGAGCGAAACTGGCCAGATTGACTCTGCTCCGTCACACCCAAATAGACCTGGGGAGCCAAACAGCGGGCGGCATCCAGGCGGTGGCATCATTGAAGTTGCGGGTCTATATAACCCTATAACGGGGGCAGACTCGGGTTTTGAAAACCATTGGCCGTGGTCTGCTCTTTGATTTCATTTGCAAACGCAGTATATGAGAGGACGCAGCACGGTTTCCGCAACGCTTCACATATTGAAGCTCCCTGCCACTTTGTCCCTCCCTTCTTTGTCTGGTCGTTCTTATGGTAGATTTTCGAATAGTGAGGGGGCGTCAAATGAATGCCCGGCAGATATATGTTCAAATAGAGAAGGAACAATAGTGTACGAAAGTTATCGGACAAGTTGCAACATTCTTACTGAAATATGACATCTTCAGACCACAGCAATTCGAATTTCTCGAGTCACTAGTTTATTGGTCACAATAGCCCTTTTCTCCTTTATTACCACATAGAAGGATCTTCCAGAGGTGAAAATGACTCTAGATCAGTGTCCTGATCTACTGATTCTTGCGAATATCGAAGTATGGACCAAGTACGACTTCGGGTTAAACAAATCGTCGACGAAATTTTTGGAGACTACATCTTAGAATGCCCAGCATCAATTGGACGTGGCGGTTGTACTGCATTTTCGACCTCGTGATCAGGCAAGCTGAGTGAGAAAAAGCTGGTTCGTTGATTTGTCGTAATTTCTGGGCGGGTATGCGACTGAAATTTATTCTGCTTCTTTTTTTGGCTCGGTATACTGGCCACTTCTGCTGCCAGGAAGGGATAATTGTTCCTTTCCCAAAGTATATTTCTGGACCACTGACTCTCGAGACTCGGCCACTTTGGCCTCTGATCTCTAGTCTCAGATCCAGTGCATAATACGTGCATATGTTCATCGAGGAGCGTTCCTCAAAACTTAATTGATGTAAATGTAGGCTCCTCAAGACCAGCCGAGATACCAGTAAAAGGTCCGATTGATTTGGAATGGAACGAATGCCTCCAACGAGGAATATGTGGACAACAACCGCTGTGCCAGATGGAATGATGCCGAATGAACCTATTCCTCTTGAACCAGACACGATGGGTCTGGGATAACATCCTTGATATGGAGGCGACCAATGGAGAGACGAAAGCTTTTGTAAGAGTCGGCGGAAAGCGGGAAGCGGGAATGGAAAGCCCTTCGTAGCCGGATCAAGACTTCAGAGAGACGCCTCAAGGCCGTTTCTGAATTGGCAAGCCTTCCCCTGACTGGTGGACATACGATATCCGGATAGAGCTGAAGATAAAGGGAAGATGCAACTTACTTATCATTGGAATTACTTGAATTTTTATTCTGGTCATGATTGAAGGCGCAGCCCTGGTCTTCGTAGCGGCAATGGCCGTATATCAGCACGTTTCGACACAGGGTGTCTTTGGAGTCTGCAATGGTGGCAACCCGGGCAATTGTCAGAATCGAACAAATAAATACCGACTACCCAAATCTGACGCTGTTGCTGCTTACCACGTGTCTTGGGTCTGGGTGACACCATTTGTCTGCCCTGGTTGGTGCTTCCAAATCTAGTGCTCGCCATGATTGTGGAAAAA
Organism: Xylaria nigripes; assembly: GCA_022984845.1. Classification (NCBI taxonomy): domain Eukaryota; kingdom Fungi; phylum Ascomycota; class Sordariomycetes; order Xylariales; family Xylariaceae; genus Xylaria; species Xylaria nigripes. The sequence continues at coordinate 156,201 of JAJJKC010000041.1, read as the reverse complement.
GACAGTATGATAACCTAACGGTCCAGCAATCAGCGCACCACTCCGCTCCAACACACCTACTTCGATGTATTATAGGCCTAGGCAATTGTAAGCGGAGTGGGTGGCGAGTGGAAGAGGCGTAATGTAGAACAATGGCGATAGGGAATATAGGAACGGTGTAGTTGTCGCATCGAGTAGACGAGCGGGGAGAGTAGAGAGCTAAGTCGTAGTATTGCTGGCCTGAACAGAGATCGTAAGAGCCGACCGAAAGAACGGGGAGATGAAGTAAACACCTCAGAGCGGTGCCATTTTCCAGCAATTTGAGTAGGCAATTCACCCATAGAATCAAGACCTGCTAGGGTCAAGTAGCAGGGATGGAGACGTCGGGGATCAAAGAAGGTGTAGGCGCTGTAAATCGACTGTTGGATATGCACGGACAAAAGACATGTACATAGGAATGCGTTGTAGGTATAGAATATGCACGTGTGTCCGGTGCAAAGTATGTACGTGAGGTAAAATGTTAGTAGACTCGAAGAAACAAGCTGTAAGCGCGACGAGAGCACCGAGTAGCAAGGCGGCTGGCAGGGTATTTGTGGTGCGCCGCGCGGGTTGGTGGGAGTGGGATGTCTAACTTCGTACGGACTACGTACACTACGGAATAAAAGCCGATGATTGCAGGTGTGGCCGTCTCAGGGCTGCGCACTAGCTACTACGCTATTATTATGTAATCACCTGCTGCAGCGGGTCGACGCCGGTTACTAGGTAGGTACCTAGTCCGTAGTAGGTACCTATATCGGAGTACTTAGTGTAGGTACATTAATTCCGCCCTTAGCGTAAGGTACATACGAAGTACCTACGGATTACACCAGATAGAGTAATTCTGTACCCAGGCACGTCCGTACCTCGTACGGATCCGTATGTGCTTCGTACTTGCAAACTAGGTACCTTAGGTAGGTACCTAAAAACTACATACCCAGAGACCAAGGTAGGTACCTAGTACCTACCCAAGGTACTTATGCTCACCTTGACCACTCACAATGGTGATTTGACTCTATCGTACCCACTTTCTACCCAACACAGACACCTTAGTAATGTACCTAAGGTAAACCTAACCCCTTCTAGACACAATAGGATCTACTCCTAGCACGCTAATCCCATTACGGCAATATAATATCTCCGCTGTCGTCATCTTCCAACTTGTGCCGATCACCTCTGTAAAGTAGGTACCTAGGAGTACGTACGTACCTACCTAAGGTATTCCGTTTCTACCTCTGTGGTCCGATAACCTGATTATCGTCGAAGTGAACACGAAGGGTGTTTGTTCAACCCAGGCTGCATACAATGGTAGGTGCTACCTACAATAGGTATCTATAACCTTTTACCTTGACAATTGCCTAATTCCAGATCACTACTGAATGATTTAATTAATTAAGGAAATTCAGCAGCTACGACTTATACTTCTCTCTATGCTCATAAACCATTTAATCTTCGAATTCTAATTCTAACCAAATCACACATCCATACCTCCCTGATTGTTGGGAGGCATTTGCAATCTTCTCTGTGAAAGTGTTGTTTTCTGGTTTACATAAAAACCTCGAGCGCCTTTTGAGCCGAAGAAGCGGTACTCGATCCTTTACGGCTCGTTCCACGGCAACCTACAAAGTGGTGACAACCGGAGCACGATTTTCTTTGGTCGGTTGATCCGTGACGGCTACAGGCTTCGGTGGACCCATACCATACTGGTACAGCGGTCGTCATGGCGGGTGACGGGGCTGCCGACACAAATCATCTTTCTGCCGACCAGCAGGCAGCACTTGAGCAATACACCCAGGTCACAGCTCAAGATATCAAAGATGCTATACCTCTGTTGGAAAGATCACAATGGAACGTGCAGATAGCAATAGCCAAATTCTTCGATGGCGAAGGACCCGATCCTGTCGCCGAGGCAGCAGCAGAAGCAGCTCAAACCCATATTCCACGACAACCAGTACGGCATGAGAATCTGCAAGAGAGCTTTCTAACATCGGGTTTGAATGGACGGTTACGACCACGCGAGAGACCCGACCCCGCTCCGAGAATAGTGCCTCAGATTACGACTACTCGACGTACCCCATTCCTCCTTGCGATCATCTTTGCTCCATTTAATTTTGGTCACCGCGTAATGTCGGCCCTCTTCCGCCTATCCGTCTATATATTATCCTTCCTTCCCGTTTCGCTGCGTCCACGTTCGATAACAACAAGCATGACAACCGGCTTTAGAGGAAGTAAGGGTCGTCGCATGCTGATGCCGCCCGACACAGCCGCGCGGTTCCGGCGAGAGTTTGAAGAGGAATACGGGACCAATGCACTCCCTTTTTATGAAGGTGGATTCGCACAAGCCCTAGACTTAGCGAAGCGAGATCTCAAGTTTCTATTAATCGTGCTGATGTCTCCCGAACACGACGACACGGAGTCATACACCCGAGACACACTCCTAGTTCCGGAAGTGGTCAACTTCATCAACGACCCGGTCAACAACATTATACTTTGGGGTGGCAACGTGCTCGACTCGGAGGCCTACCAGGTCGCGGCAGAATACAACTGTACCAAGTATCCATTTTCATGCCTCGTCTGTCTTACCCCCAAGGAAGGAAGCACTCGCATGAGCATCGTCAAGAGGCTTCCTGGCCTTCTCTCTCCTTCTGCCTATTTGGCAGAAATCCAGACCACCATCAACAAGTACGGGCCAGATCTTCTCGCCGTTCGTGCCGAGCGGACAGCACAGGAAGTTGCGCGCAACCTGCGCACGGAACAAGACGATGCCTATGAGCGCTCACTAGCCCGGGATCGTGAGCGTGCCAAGCAAAGAAGGGAGGCTGAGGCCGCAGCTGCAGCAGAAGAGAAGAAAGCTCTAGAGGAAGCAGAGGCGACCGCGAGACGCGAACGTCAGCGACAGCAATGGCGGAGGTGGCGCGCCACAACCATCAAGCCCGAACCTGACGCCAGCACAAACGCTAAGGAAATCGTACGGCTTGCTCTCATGATGCCGACCACGGGACGTGTCCTGCGCCGGTTTTCCGCGGAGACAACCGTTGAAGAGCTTTATGCGTTTGTGGAGTGTTACGATATCTTGACTACAAATCCGGAACTGAATGGTGAAGACGAGAAAAGGGTCGCAGAAGACGATTTCAACGACGATGGCATAGACTTACCAGCAGAGAAGCCAGAGGGCTATATCCATGAGTATGACTTTCGGATCGCCTCTCCTATACCCCGCGTCGTGTACGACCCGTATGCGGGCGGCACACTCGGAGAACGGATCGGAAGATCGGGCAACCTAATTGTTGAGTTGGGTGCCATTGAATCTGATTCCGAATCTGAGGAGACGTAGGATGGCAAAAATCATGGCTTTTATAAGGTTTATTCTTGTACGGTTTACATTGGAGTCGTGTCTGGCTGGCGCCCGCATAGATGAACACTTGAGTTATTGGCGTTTGGTAACCAGATATAATTATTATGTCACTGCTCAAATGAGATATTATAACAATCACTTGTTCTTTGTGCATGTGTAGGGCATGGCATAACAACTGATAAGACAGCCTCAACCAGTAAGACGAGCAATCGGACACGAAAACGAGTTAGGAATCCTAGATTGCCTTCGAGCTCTCCTGTCTTGAACACTGAGAGATACTTGTATTGTTTGTTTTAATACGTTACTGGCGCAGCGCATACACGGGCTACGCACCATTGAACACGATACATGATACTGGTTCTCTGGTATTCCAATCTCATCCTCGCCAGAGACCTCACTTCGCAAAAAAGTGACCATATCTAGCTGATATAACGAATGAGCGTTCATGTAGATAAGAATCATATCGTGGGTGATGATTACCTTGAGGTTTAGGCGAACACGCCCGACGGTTCCATCCCTATATTGCCCCCACCGATTCCTTTACTATAGTAGAGTGTTAAAGCTTATATTTGCTTAAGCGACTCAAGTCATCTCAACCTCGGAGAAAGGCACTGACGTCCTGCCATCGGGCCGAGTGCCCTCCACACAATGCGTTGCAGCAGCACGATACTTCATGGGCGAGTTTACTGTTGCTGGTTCTCCTTCGCGAATTTTTGATGAATGCGCGCTATCTGCTCATCGACATTGACACTCTGCATGTGATTTATATGGGCTTGACTCCGTCCTTCAAGATTCCCATCGAAAGAATTAATCGCGGCCCGTTTCCGGCGTGCCAATTCCTCTTCAGAAATAGACTGTCCGGTGATGGGGTCGAAAATATCAGCTCGTGCGCTGGCCAAGCGTTTAAGGTTGTTGGCCACGTCGATACTCGATAAGTTCGTGGTCGCATAGCGTGATTCGGCTTTGGCCTTTTGCTCCTTCCATTGGGGATCCAGCAATTCAATTCGCATATGCGCCTCGAGCTCATTCATGGGAATTTGTTCCTTGCAGTTCGGGCACAATGCCATTTGTGTCCCCTGCTTGTTAGCCGCGCGAGCAGCAGCTCGCGGAACATAATTTTCCTTGATCTTCATCGGAGCACCTCCTTTGGCTTCAGCCTGCGCCTGCTGCATACGCACACGAGCTTCCTCCCTCTCGCGTATTCTTTGAGCCTCTTCATCTTCCACTGCCCCGTGGGGCCTTGGTGGCGGTGCCATTCCGTAGGTAGGTTGCGCAGACGTAGGCTGATATGTCTGTGCTAGAGGTGGTTGTTGAACCGGGTATGCAGGATGATGTGGGATGTTATAGCTGGACTGGGATGTATTATAGCCGTTGTATGCATTGTCATCGTCTGTCGGCATGGCTTCTTCGATACGCAGATTTGAGCTAATGGATATCTTGGCTTTTTGTTCAAGCGAGGCGTATTGGAGTTCGGAGAGGGATGTCGGTGGCGGTAGGTTTGCTTGATCATCAGCATCAGTAAAGACGACAGTCTCAACAACGACGAAGTCATGCCAATCAATCTGCGCATATGATAACCGCTCCTTCTCTTCTTCCTCTTCCTTCTTTTGTTTCTCGGTCTCCTGGTACTTTAACCATTCCGCCCGTTGTTTGGCGCGGTTGAGGATGTGATATTTATCGTCGACATTCCGTTGCAACTCAGCTGTCCGCTCCCTCTGAGCACGCCCACCCTCGCCATCAATACCACCGGCTCGTAGTAGAATAGAATACTGATCAATGACGTGCTGGAAAAAGTTGTGCAAGCTGTGATTGGGTCGGAGAAAATCGAACTGGTAGTTGCCAGCCTCGCGTTGTGAAAGAGCGGTCATAAACTGTCGGCCATTCTTCGCCACAAACAGCGCAGTCAGCCTCACAACTTCGAGATCCTGGGCGCTGATATTTGGCATACGCGCAGAGAACTGGAAACTCGGCGGCTCAGGGGGGCCTTTTGGTTTCTCATCAACCGCCGCAGTCGCCTCGCCGACCCGGCCAGCGGCGACGGCGGTCCCACGGCCCTCTTTTATCTCGCTCAATCTCCATAAATAGAATGGGCTATACGGATCGCTGGGATTCAGGAAACTGAACTTGGGAGTATTTTTCTCCTTCTCTCGTAGACGGTCTTCGAATGAAAGACCATTTCGAGCAACAAACCCGGCGGTTTTTTCGACAATGACTGAACAAAAAATAAAAGTCAGAAAAATGTGTGGTGGTCAAGGAACGCATAAATGCTCGAATCACTCACCTCTGAACTCTTTAGGTGGTAGGATAACACCTTGTGGAGGCTTAATGTCGTCCAAAGCCGCAGCTGCGTCGCCGTTAGTAGGTGCAGCCATATTGACGGCAATATTAGGCCCTCCCTTGAGTTGGATCTATAGGAACAAGGACGATATAATAGGGGTGGGGAGGGGGATTGTCGTCAAAGCAAAAAGTTGTCGTGATGGCGCGATCGCGATTTGGACTCGTGTAGCAAAAGAATCATACAAGTCGCAAATTCCAGTTAAAGGCAAGCGATTGACCGGAGCCCTGCTCTAGACGTGATGGGTAGGTCCACAATAGGTCCCGTCTTTATTACCTTGGGGGATGGATTACGTAATACTTCGTATACGCTAATGACGCCTAGTGTGGTAGATCCACTGGGAGTACCTCCGTAAATGCTTATCGAACGTTGGATCCGCAGATACCTAAATGTTGGGTATCGGAATAATATTTCCTCCGTAATTCCCAGTTCAAACATTGCTCCCTTATACCTAAGAAATTGGAGGTATTAGCAGCATACTAGTATAGGTAGTAGTACTCCTGCCTATGCCAGTCTCCTTACAAACATCTATACTATGTTTGTATTTTACAATATTATTGTACAAAGTAACTACTACTTAACCAACCAGTGGCTGAGCAGAATGATAATACGACCTACCTGGTACGGACGTAGGTCCCGTAATCTACCTAGGTACCTACGCCTTGTTAACAAGAAGTTCCGGTACCCACCTATAATACGGATCCCTACAGGGGACCGATGTATGTAAAACCAATGAGACGCTAATGGAAATGGCCCCTAGAACAAATGCGTCGCTAAGTCTTCCACATCCGTACCAGCTCACGTCTGAAACGTCTCTTAGCGGCGCTTTCATTTAAGACAGATATTCCCTTAGCATCTCATTCGTTTTACATTGGTCCTCCGTAGCCGTGCCACAGCCCCAACTTTTTCCTCCGTTTCGCTGAGGTGGGGGCACGAGTACTTTCGTACCTGCCTTGTCGCAACTTCCTGTAAGAATCCAGAATTGCGCATCAGCCCCGGGATGGTAAGTTGAAAAGGCCACTGTAGCTTCACCCTCTTGGGGCCTCGAAAAGCTCCATAACAGCAGCTCGGCATTGACAACGTAGCCCGTGCCTATGCCTATGCCTACGCCCCTTACTTACTAGGTACCTTGGTAACTTACCTACTTCCCTACGAAGTTCTTGCTTGCCCTATGAACCCTGGATCCAAACATTTCTACTATCTAGGTGCAATTCTCAACCCTCTCGAACTTGACTCTTACCTTGCTTTAGGTATTTCTGCAATTCGGGGTGATTGTCTCGGTTGCTTACACCCATAGGTGTTCCTTCACCATTCCACTTCGTCAATTCATCCTATGATTTCATTGTAATGCCAGTGTTCTCTTTCATAACTCTCGTTAATCAGCCCCAATTTCGTTTCCTTCCAGAGCTGCTGCTCTGTGATACGTCCTCGGCTTCTTGTGCGCTTCGTCGTGGCCACCGTGTACTTCAGGTCTAATTTCCCGGTGGACACGATAACCTCTTCTTACTTCTCTTCTGGCTTTCCCGTCAATTCACCACGATTTCCTGGCGCAGGATGGGAAATCCCAACTCGCCCAAGCGGCCCTCTGAAAAGGGTGGCTATTATGAAGCTAAACAGCCCCACGACGACTTCACCTCTGATGGCGTAAAGGACAATGATGTTTTCCTACTCCCCATCTCCGACTACCAACTTATGTTCCTGGTTACCCTCATAGGCGCCCTGGTACGGCTGTTCCGCATCTACCAGCCTACCAGTGTGGTATTTGACGAAGTCCAGTACGCACAATCTTTCAGTCCCATAGCTGCCAGCTCTGAATATGATCACTAACAGTTTGTCTTCCTTATTAGCTTTGGAGGCTTTGCGACTAAATACATCCATGGAAAATTCTTCATGGATGTCCATCCCCCGTTGGCGAAGATGCTAATTGCGCTTGCTGGCTGGCTCGCGGGTTTCACTGGCGACTTCGATTTCAAGGAGATTGGCAAGGACTATCTCGAACCGGGCGTTCCATACGTTGCCATGCGACTGTTCCCGGCTATATGCGGAATCCTCCTAGTTCCCATTACCTTTTTGACCCTGAAAGCCATTGGATGTCGCACTTCTACTTCGGCTATGGGCGCCTCACTGATTATCTTCGGTAAGTATATGGCCATGCGTGCCCCTATGCTCCCCTCCCCATTCACACATGTACTGATGCTATGCCTTCTTAGAGAACGGTCTTCTTACCCAAGCCCGTCTGATCTTGCTCGACTCTCCTCTTGTCTTCGCGACCGCCTTTACTGCCTTGGCATTTACATCATTCACGAACCAGCATGAACAAGGTCCTACAAGAGCCTTCGATATTAGTTGGTGGTTCTGGCTCGTCATGACCGGCCTAGGCCTTGGTGTTACCGTTAGTATCAAATGGGTCGGCTTGTTCACTATTGCTTGGGTCGGATCTTTGACTCTAGTGCAACTCTGGGTTCTTCTTGGAGATACGAAGACGGTCACCATGCGAATCTTCGCAAAACACTTCATGGCGCGTCTCTTCTGCCTAATCATTATCCCAGTAACTTTCTACATGGCTATGTTTGCCATTCACTTCGTCTGCCTCTCCAACCCTGGTGAAGGCGACGGATTCATGAGTTCTGAGTTCCAGGCCACCTTGAACAACAAAGGCATGCAAGACGTCCCTGCTGATATTGCTTTCGGTAGCCGCGTATCCATTCGCCATGTCAACACCCAGGGTGGCTATCTTCATTCTCATCCCCTTATGTATCCGACTGGCAGCCAGCAACAACAAATTACGTTGTATCCCCACAAAGATGAGAACAATGTTTGGTTGATGGAGAATCAGACTCAGCCTCTCGACGCAAACGGTGTCGAGATCAACGGCACTCACGCTTGGGACAATGTGCAAAATATCACAGAGAACTACATTAGAAATGGAGATGTTATTCGGTTTTATCATATCCAGACTCACCGCCGCCTCCACTCCCACGATGTTCGTCCGCCTGTCAGTGAGCAGGACTGGCAAAATGAAGTTTCTGCTTATGGATATGAGGGCTTTCCTGGAGATGCCAACGATTTATTCCGCGTTGAGATCGTGAAAAAGCAATCGGCCGTGGGTGAAGCTCGGGAAAGACTTCGGACCCTTCAGACGAAATTCAGACTCATTCATATCATGACCGGCTGCGTGCTCTTTTCTCACAAGGTCAAACTTCCCGATTGGGCGTCTGAACAACAAGAAGTTACATGCGCCAAAAGTGGTACACTCCCGAACAGCCTTTGGTATATCGAATCTAACATGCATCCTGCACTCCCCAGCGATGCCGAGAAGGTCAATTACGTGGACCCCGGCTTCTTTGGCAAGTTCTGGGAGCTACAAAAAGTGATGTGGAAGACAAACGCCGGATTGGTTGAGTCGCATGCATGGGATTCTCGGCCTCAGTCTTGGCCCATTCTTCGCCGTGGTATTAACTTCTGGGGCAGGAATAATCGCCAGGTCTACCTCATTGGTAACCCGGTCATCTGGTGGTCTTCTACTCTCTCCATAGTCGTGTATGTCATTTTCAAGGGTATTGCCATTCTTCGCTGGCAGCGCAACTATAACGACTACTCAAATACGGCGGTCAAACGTTTTGACTACGAGGTTGGGACGTGGGTGCTCGGCTGGGCCTTCCACTACTTCCCCTTCTTCCTGATGGGACGCCAGCTCTTCTTGCATCACTATTTCCCGGCTCTATTCTTTGCCATTCTAGCGTTTTGCCAGATATACGAATTCGTCACGGTCCGGTTTGCTATCCCCGGTGTCCGCGAGAACCCCATTGTCAACAAGGCTGGAGTGGTAGCGTTCTTGGCCATCTCGGCAATCGTCTTCGCCCTTTACTCACCACTGTCATACGGAAATGCCTGGACTAAGTCGGAATGCCAGAAAGTCAAGCTGTTCGATTCTTGGGATTGGGATTGCAATACATTCTTAGAAAGTGTAAGTGTCCCTCCTCAAGGCATGCCATCAAGACAAAGGGCTTGAATAATTCATTGTATGAAAACCCACGTTTAGCTTTATTGGATTGCGACGGAATTCATTGGGACTAATGAGCATCTTGCTACAGTACGATCATTATTCGGAAATAAGTTCAAACCCCATTCCAAGTTCTCAGCCTGTCGCCATAGACAATCAGAAATTGGCGCCGGCAGCGGTAAATGACAAGCATGCGAATGGCGTAATTTCCGGAGCACCTCAATTTGTGCCCCAGGGGCAGCAAATAGTGGCCCGGGAAGAAAAGGTCGAGTACCGAGATCAAGACGGAAAACTTCTAAATGACGAACAGGTGAAGGCGCTCGAGGGAAAAGTAGAATTCAAAACGAAATACGAAACAAGAACGCGCGTGATCGACGCCGATGGTAATGAAGTGCCGATGTCTCCAGAGGAGCCAGTGGACGTTGGAGTTGCACCTCCGCATCCAGACGTTGAAGGCCCTAACCAAGAAACCAAGAGGGCGCCAATCAACGATGGTCTGCTAAAAGAGGCGTTGTCAAGTATAGATGGTGAGAAAGAAAAGGAAAGATTAGCTGCCAAGCCTGCCAGTGAAGGCAATGAGGCCACGATCTGAAGCCTTTAAATGTTGATTGGGTTCTGAATCTCAAACTCTAACATATGGGCTGGGGGCATATATGGCTATTTTTGCTATTCAGGTAGTGGTCAGAGGTCAGAGGTCAGAGGTCAGAGGTTTTCGTAACGCATCCCCTGTCTGTACACTATATAGTTATCGAGCGAAATATGGGGGACAACGAATGTGGGACTAAAGACGATCTGAAAAAAAAAAGGGTGGGACTAGATAACTTGGAAGCACTATATCTATATAAATAATGACTTGGTCGTAGAACGTCCCTGGCTACATGTTCCGGTCAGTAACCCATCTCAAATGGTAAGGGAAGTTTCCAAGCTGTGTCCATTTGTCAATTCAGTGTTAGATCTGGTATAATTAAGAATCAATCCTGCTCGAACCCAACCCCATTCTGTAAGCTTCGAGACTCTACGATATATGTGCGGCTCTGGCAAGGTTACTTCGCACCTTAATCTGGTTGGCTTAAAAGGAAGAAGAGCTCCTCAACGCCTCCCGCCACTGCGAGACTGTCCGATTCTATACAACGTGACAAGTCTGCTACGGCGATCCAACCCCCCCATATCTGATTGTGCGCCATTATACGGTCCATACCGGCTCGCCTTTATTCGCAATACCCAGGCTTCCAAGTCGTTTCTTCGCCCTGCGGGTTGGGACTGTATCTTCCGGGCCTGTGCGTGAATTGATCATGCCAACCTCGGACTACAGACGTGATCTTTCGTCATGAGGGTGAATGTCTCCCTTCGCGTCCGCGGTGATTTACACCACACACAGCGCCTCGCCCCTTCATTCGAATCAACGTATTTGATTCTCCTTGCCTTTGTGACCTTATCATCGGATAAACTTACCCTTGCTTACGAGACTAGAGGGCGCGATGGTTTCCGGTGAGATGAGGACCGGCGGAGCTTGTGGGTGTTGGGATTGCGTTGGGTTACTGCACACTGGTGAGGGTGTGAGGGCTGAGACTTGGCTGGTTTATGAAATGTACGGGCCAGCTTTGCCGAAGATGATGGGACTGGAAGGATGGGTGATGGCCGGGCTTGCCGGGAACTTGATTGATAGCTTGGGAGAAGGGTTGCGTGTATCGAGCGGGCAAATAGGGGGAAGTGCTTGAGTGAAGTATGATTTGTGAGTAAGTTCTAGTGGAGATGTATGCAGTTCAAGCTTGTCCCTTGGAACGGCTTTTATGCCCATCGTCGGATTACGCCGTAGGTTGTGATCATGTCACATTACTGCATTCACCATATGCAGACGTATTGGAAAGGCTACGTTACTAATAACTATCACGATCTGTCCTGTCAAGAGCACACGCCACAAAACCAAATGGATATCATATTGATATTGAAGTTTCTGAGGTTGAGCCTGATTCGAAGGCTTCGAATAGAAGCTACGTTCTTCCAGCTACATCTCCTCGCATTCTCGAGCGAGACGATAATACCTGAGCAAAGAGACATAAAGATCCCCAATAGTACAACCCACTGCGATGGACCCCTCATCTTCACGTTTCCTGCCGCTTCACTGTATAGTTAGCTTTGGTGCTGGAAAGGTTGGGTTAGGCGGACCTCTTATCACTGACAGTCAAACCCTTTCTCTGACCCAATCTGAGCAGGTGCATTCATCCATTAACAGCATTCATTCCGGTATCTCAGTATTATACCAATTGGTATCTCCTGAGTAGGTAGTAGCTCCGTAAACCGCTAACTAGACATCCACGATACGGTATCTTGCCACTTGTCAGGACTCAAGACGGGGCGGAGTGAAGATGATAACGCAGTTCTCGCACCGCGGAGTTGTCTTATGCCGGCACGCATTTGCATTCGGATTCGCACAGTAAGTCCCACTACTATGGTAGCGGCAGGAGCAGCACATGAAGCCAATGGGTTGGTGACGTTTCGTTGGAGATGCGCCGGTGCTCTTTTTCATTTCTGGAGCCATTATGGCGGTTGAAGGAGGTAGGGCGTGATCTTGTGTAGTGGGTACGACTGTACGTAGACAGGGCTGCAGACCGAGGAGGGTTCTATATAGCAGGCTGTAAGTCGAACTTGGTGTGGGAGAAGAGGCTGGTTTAGGTCCTGGATGCTCAAGGTCTGATGAGTATAGTCGCTGTAGAACGGCTTTATGATCGGGTCCGCTGTCATACCTCCAACGTGTCTGGACTGTGGTCTCACTATCTGGCCAAGGTGACATGGTAAGCAGAATTTTCTTCACGGGTGCCAATGAGCAAAGTTCACTTCTACAGGGCTGTTGTATGTGATATCAAACGGCAGGATATGGCGAAGGCTTGTGTTGCGGTCCGACTGAAAGGACAACCAATGCCATTTATATTATATTGCCTAAGTCTAAGCCACTCGCATGGGATTGCTGGCCGTGGAGAGTCAGAGTGAAACATAGACTCATAGAGGCAAAGCAATATAGAAGCCTGTTTGTGTCATGTCGTCATGCCACTAGTTCGTGTAGCAAATTGGTTGCTTAATATCCGACCATGCCGAAACATAAACACTCTCACATCACTCACGTTTGTGTTTTTTTTTGGTCCTTACTGAATTGATGGACTCACACTAACTCCTGTCGAGAAATTTACGTCAGACCAAGTGTAAATACTTGATCGATTTAATCATGATTTTTCCTTCCGAATCCCTCGATGACGCTTCGCAACAAAGGAGTCTGGTATTACTTACTAGAGGCTGTTTGATTCGGCGCTTTCTGAGACGTTATCAGGGTTACCGACCTCCTTGACCGTCGGAAGCGACTTACGGTTGAAATGAGAACACTGTTTCTAAAATCAATTCTCTCACATCAGTAAGAAGTACATTATTCGAGTAAACATGCTCGGCAAATATATACATATATATTCAAAACATGACTAGATATTAGGCATGGTAGAATACTGCTGACCGGGCAGTCTCGATGCCCAAATTAGCCGTCATTCAGTTATCGTGTGCCTACTTACATCTCTCTCGGAGGGCATTGCGAGGCAGAATCCTCAGGGTAAACCGTCGATGCGCCATCATCATTTAGATAACGATAGCTCGACGTTGAAGCTGATGACTGGCCACTCGAATATTTCGGTGCTGGCGCTGGCGTAGGCGTAGAAGAGCCACGCTTTGGCCGCTCACAAAATTTGATTTGGGTACCTTTGTCTCGTCTGATAGTCGTCGAGTTGGAATTGGCACCGACAACCCACCTCATGAATGCTATCGCTGAGTCGCTGCCCATTATGTGTAATGTCTGTGGTTAAACCAAAGGCTAAAGCTTCAGGATACTCTTGCGGCTGATGTTTTTTCTTGAAAAAAAATGCTTAAAGTCAAACGGGCTATGATTGTTAGAGGAAATGTTTTTCGATGACCGCGAGCACTTCTTGAATTATTTATAGGCGCTTGGCAGTAAGGTCCTTTCCTTTCCGTCAAAGAAAATATCAGCAACAAATCGGTCTTGTTCTGCCTTTGTAGTCGTAGAATATCTTTGTTTCCATTCCTTTTTGATGCTAAACAGTTTTTTTGTTAGGATCAGTTTTCAACGAGGCACTTACCCTGCCGCGGTGCGTGCGTGTGTGTGGGAGGAGTCATTGTCACTCGCCCTGATGCATTGGACAAGCAACACTCTGTCTAATGTCAGTCAAGAGAGCAACTAGACTAGATCTCGCAGATTCAACAGGACAGACAAATCATATGCCTTGGTGGAATCCCCCTATATGCAGAGCATGCCATCACAGGTGAGTAGCCGAACCGCACCGAACGAAGGTCATCTCGGAGTTTGTTCCACCTCAGGCCAATCAGTCTGGTGTCTCGCCTCAGGGGGCGCGAAACCCTTCTAATTCCACTCCCGTAAGTTAATACTCCGCATAACTGCATACATACACTGCATATGTAAATTCTTGCGTTTCGGTCACCTAAGTAGTAATTAGGTAGGCAGACAAATCATTGAATCGCAAAATATAAGAATGTGGAGGATCCGAGATTCCAGAATTTTAATTGTTATTTGCGTCAGTGGACTCCCCCCTTCCTTTGCTTCTCTTCAGTGTAAATCCATTCTCTCGGGCCAGTTTGGAACCATCGGCCAAAGATCGTCGTCTTCATTGCCGGTACACTCCATCGACTCCATCGACTCGTGTAAGACGACGAGACATTGATTGAAGACGGAGGCAGCGTAAAAGTAGCAAGTAAGAAAAGAAGGGGCTGGTACAAGACTCTTCTCAAGTCCGGTAAATGCGTCAAGAAGCATATGGAAGCAGAAGAACTGTACATGAATGGACAAGAGATGTTCCAGCTTAATCGAGTGTAAGTAGTGTACTTCGTAGTTGTGTCTAGATCAAAGTCATCAAGTTTTCACTACTCTCCATCGAATCAACAGCCTCCCATATCCAGTTTCAGTATTTTGTGTTTTTCATCGTATTATCGCCACCGGGCATTTCACCCCGAGTTCAATGCCAAGACCGATGATCCCGAAGTTGCGAAGGCCTTCAGGGAGGATTCGTGGGAAAACAGTTCTTGTGACAGGATGTAATGTAGCGTGTATCGGGTTCACAATCTTACCGCGTTCCACACAGCGATGGTAATCAAGAAAGCAAATTCACACACTTCCTCTCGGCCTCACAATCTCCCGCATACCCCATCATTGCGAGCCGCCCACAGTCAAAGATCCAGCAAGACATATATCTACTCAAAGCAGACTATCTCCCCGTGGACTATCGGCCCATCATCATCAGCCTCTCCAGCCAAAAGTCCGTCAGCGCGACCGCAGTCAAAGTTCTTTCGTAGGCTGATAGTTCCAGCTCTGAATATCCTCATCAACAGTGCTAGTGTGGCGGGGATCCCCGAGCGCACTCTGAGCGAGGACGGCATCAAAATGCACTTCGCCACAAACCACATCGGCCACTGGCTCCTCACCTGTCTTCTCATGCCAAAGCTCATCGAAGCCGCATCGAAGGATCCGAAAGGGGCCACGCACATAGTCAACGTCTCGTCTGAGCCGTCCCGAGTCACGAACATGCGATGGAGCGGCGACATGAACTTTGAAAAGCTGAACATAGACCTGCGCGAGACAGAGCAGCCGAACAGCAAATTTCTCGAGAACTGCGGATACAAGAACATTACGAATTTGTCGTATATCCGCCGCGAAGAATACAATCAGAGCAAGGTGGCCAATTTACAGTTCGGAATCGACACGACCAAACGCCTGTACGAGAAGTACGGCATGCTGGGCCTTGCCGTGCATCCGGGTGTTGTGCAGACGGAGCTAGTCCGGAACATCACGCCAGAAGCTCGGGCAAGCTTCTCGGAGCTGATCAAAACCGCGGCCTATGAGGCCAAAAACTGTGGCGCTGATGCCTCGACTAGTCTGGTTGCTGGTCTGGATCCGAAGTTGGGGCCGGGCGAGACGAGGAATGGTAAGGAAAACTATGGTGCGTATCTGTTGGATTGCCAAAATTCGGATTTAACCCGGCCGGGCGCTGTGTTAGTACCGAAGCTGCGAGGCTCTGGAAGTTGTCTGAGGAGTTGGTCAAGGAGGGAGTTTAATTGGTGAGCTTAGACTTCGAAGCGCCGGTTCAGGAAGGCCTCGACATCTAAAGCAGAAAGAATCACATGTACATCACATTTGATTTCAGGGACCACTCTTCTCACCGGCATGGATATGTGTATTAATAACTTCTACATGAAGTATTGTGTATCCTTGCTTGAAAGGACACACCCGAATGCTAGCTCGTGCGCATTGCAAGCCTCGAGGCCTACAGAAACCCATGGCGTAGAGCTGCTCACAGATGCTCCTAACCCCTCTGTAGAAGGCCTCGCATCCCCCAAAAAGGGTGTAAAGTACCGCCGTGGGTTGTATTAGGTAAGGCCTTGTTCGGCTTCTGCGGTCGCCAGGAATGCACATGGTAGATACATGCTTCTCACATTCTCTGCTAACCCCCTTTTAATGCCAAAAAGAAACCAGAATCTTCACAAGTTCGAAAACCTGTGCTCTGACCATGATTCAAGCGATTCATCTCCCATTCTCTGATTCTCATGAGAAGATCGTATCTCGATGTCAACTGACGGGTATAAGGCTTGACGAAAAGGATATTGAATTTGCGATAATGCAACTGATGATAACAGGGAAGTGTTCCAAAATCGTTTTGCACGCAATATAGTGGAGCAAATGTGCTCAGGGACAGTACGGGGCAAACAAATGGGTTAAAAATTCTTGACAGTAGAAGCTTAACACTGGGAGCCTTCACGTGTAAGCAGGGAACATTGCAGCGGCAGTCACGAGTCGCTTTCAGGGAGCGTGTGGACGATCGAGTTGGCCAAAAGGTAGGCCAAAGTTATTGCTTTGTCTGAACTTAAGGGGAACATCCCCCTCAAAAGGATCATCTGGATCCTCAGTATGGTCGTCATCAGTATCATGACCAGTTTCTGTTGACTCTAGGGTTGTCGTTTCACCCAATGCAGCCGGGGTTGCATCAGTGTCTTTGATTTCTTCCAGCTTATCCCGTAACTGCCTAAGGAATCTCTCGTCAGCTAAAGGCTCGTTTGGAAGGCAAAGAGGTCCTTTTAATGCCGGATCGTCATCGCTGGGCTCGAGATAAGGCTCATCAGACATGGCAAAGTAATTATCAGGCGAAGCTTTGCCGGATCCCTTCCTTGAATCAGATGCATGAAGTAATGCAGTTTCATCAGTTAATATCGATTTCTGGATAGCGGGTGCTTCTGGTCGAATGCCGTCATTTTCTGGGATATCTTCAATGAGGCTGATCGATAGAACTTGTTTAAATTCTGGGTCCGAAAATATGTTTTCTGGCGACAAACTGTGCACTTGGGTGTCAAGTGGCGCAAAATCCTCCGACTCTGCCATAGTGGATCCGCTTCCAGGAGGTAGACTAATCGATGAAACGCCATCATGCAACTCTTGAGGCCTAATGGATGGACTACCAATCTCGGGATGACCAAGAGTGCCCGATTCATGTTTGTCGGCAGTCCGCTCGAGGACTGGATAGTGTTTCATTGAGCTGTTACGCAAGGATTCGAGTAATTTGCCAAGTTCGGCTACCTTGAGCTCAGCCACCTCCGTCCGTTGTTTCCAGTCCATAATTTCCTTCTGGTATTCGACTCTTTGTTCGGTCCAAAGGAGTCGCTCCTCGTTCATCATGGCCCGTTCGTCCTCGATCACAGCCTCTACTTGGTCACGACTAGCCTCAAGGCGCACACGTTCAGCTTTCCAGCCCTCTTGTAATCGCCTGATATAGTCTTCTTTGTGCTGAAGAAGAGTTGAAACAGCTTGAGAGTTCAGATGCTCGAAGGTTGGCATCCTGGCGGTTTTGGGAGCTGTATATGGTGATATCTTGTTAGGAACCGTATGTCGCTTAAGTATTGAGAGGATCTTGCTCTGTAAAGAAGTGTTGAAAATGATAGTAGAAAAGCAAGACCCAGAGACTTTTAACGCAGTACTATCCAAGACTTCAAAGTCGAAAAAGAGAATCGTTTTACGTGCTGAAATAGAGACAGAAGTGACAGGACAGAAATCAACCGACCATTAAACTGCGATACTGGTTCTAGAATGCGATCGGATGAGTCGATACCGCCCGAGGGCAGAAAAGAATCAAAAGAGAGTTTAGTCATGGAAGCATTGCAGAAAAAGCTTCGACCTGTGGTGGGGGGTAGGAATGGGGTTCCAAATAATGAAAGCGGCGAGGCTCCGACTGTGACAATTAATATAAGGCGTGTTGCTTATTGAAGCCGAAGTGAATTTCTGCAGGAGGAAGCGCGCGAAGTGACGTAGTGGAATGATTACATAAGCGACAGTCCCTCGACCACGGCGCAGCTGGTTCTTCAGCATAATTGCCCCAAAATCCAGAACCGCCGGCATCACCAAGATATGCATGGTACTTTCTTCATTGGAGTATACACTTCATTGGAATTCTACAGTAGCTCACGCAGTCGAAGGCGCCGTGAAGTCGTATCTTGAAATAGTCGGGGATTTGGATCAACTACATCCCGAAATATTTCGCATATCAGTCTTCGTGCCCTGTCACAGGAAATAGCAAAACGGCACTGCCCTGATGCGGCCGCGTCTCCTGCATTGAAGGACTACCAGTAGGTAGGTAGGTAGGTCAGATCAAGAATAGATACCTAAGGTACCATTGCACAGCCGCGGTGTCGGTATCCTGCGGGGCGATGTTGAGATTGGCAATGCAAACTTCTGACTGACGATAACGTCGACGCTGTTGCATAGTTTCGGATAAGCATAGGGTGCTTATTTATAGAGGCAAATATGCAGGGACTTGAGAAAATATCCACGATTCTTGCCCAGTTAGAGAGGAACAAGAATGGAATGGATGGAGCTGATTGCACGGACTAAAGGAATTTGTGCAAGCATGTTTGCCTCTCATTTTACTAAATGCTCAAGTTGGACAGGTGATGGCAGTCTGGTGAAAAAAGTACCGGCAGGTAGGTACTATTCCGTAGATGGGCAGGACTCCGCAGGATACCGGTGGGGATCAACATCTTCAACATGCCGGATTTCGCCAGCTGTCTCCCAGCTGGGTCGCACATCGGCAGTGCTCTCCCTACACTTGTATCTACGAAGTAATCCGGAGTGAGCCAATAAAATGCCTGCTCGACGGCACAACCTGCCCTTCTTAACAACTATGTATGCGCATGTCCGAGATTATTGGCTACACTACCTATACTTTCTACTATAAACGGCACGCAGTATGAGGAGAACCAATACACCAGAGGGACAGCTTGTAGCCGTTTCTCCTCGTCCACGTGGCGGTCAGCGATGAGCTCAACGAAAGGCGAATTCATATCGGCTCGCTTATAATGCCGAATATCAAACTGGTCTGGTCAGACAGTGAGCTTCACAAGCTAGCAGCTTTGAAGTAAAGATCTCCTTCACCAGTTACATAGCGATCTAGCCCTCAACTCATCCGTGCTGTTATGTGACAGTGATGGTGCACCCAAAACCTCATCTGTATACATTAATACTGATTACATATTTGGGCAAGACGTATGAGATTCGCGGCGTTAAGTAGCACCTCACCACGGCCCTTTTTTAAAAAAACATATTGCTTCTCAAGATGTAAGATTAAATTCATCTCTGACTTCTCTATTCAAGTCGCGTACAATTTACACAGCTGGTATTGTTTTGCTTCTGGTGACGGCTACTATTGTAATCCACGGTGAGTATGACCAACTCTAATATACGTTCACCTGGGGAATCGCATGTTCAGTATGATTTGAACTATCTCAAGTGACTCTGCGCAACGGGGCACGTAATCGATGAAAGAGGGTATCAGGTCGTGTGTACAGCACTCAATGATTAGGAGTACGGCCGTTTGTCATCAATTCGATTCGGTTCTCGACTCATGGCTCATAAGCCTGAGTGATCTGCCTCCTATTCGGTCATACCAGTTACACCTTTAGGTTGCTCATAGGGGCTTCGGATAAGCTTGGTGTATGATGTATCGTGTTGGACTTCGTTCAGGAGGCACCACATCCGATACGTGTGTTCTTCCATTCATTCAAGGTTGGCAGATATGTCCACTACGTATGACAAGTAGGCAATGGGCTGTATGC
This sequence comes from Xylaria nigripes, assembly GCA_022984845.1. Lineage (NCBI taxonomy): Eukaryota > Fungi > Ascomycota > Sordariomycetes > Xylariales > Xylariaceae > Xylaria > Xylaria nigripes. Next base: position 136,332 of record JAJJKC010000041.1, on the reverse strand, counting down.
TGAGGAATGACAAGCATCGATTTACCGAAAACACCAGTTTCGCTGATGAAAGGATTCCCGCCAGGATCTAAATTTGTACGGCCACATTCCAAGGCATTCAGCCCATACACCTACATATAAAGCAGGGTGGTTTTTCTCAAAAATCTCAACCGCTTTGTTGCACTGCAAATCTCGTGGAACAGGAAGGAAAATCAATCATGCATCACGCAAACCTTTTTCTCGGCGTACTCTGGGTTGTCGGCGCTTACGCTAGATATGTAAGGAGGCTGAACGAGCACCCCGGAGCCTGATCTGAAGCAGCACATGCTAACTCAATGACCTAGATAAGCAGCGGCGATGCTTCCCAGGAGGAGTCTGACTCGCCGGTGATCCTATCAAATGTGTTGAGGCCGCCTAAAGACCCCTCACCACTTTCTCCCCCTCGGAAGGACCGTCGTGATAACGTAAGTTTTTCCGGTCTTCTACCCCTTGTGCTCATGTTGTTGGACATTGATTTCTTTTATCCCTTCGATTTCTACCCCGTGCTGTTTGTTTTAGGATCCATCAATCCCCTAGGATCTCAGTAAGACAAGAGCTTGGTCATTACGCCATGACCGAACCCCTATACGTCAGTCTTCAGGGTCCACTAACACCGTCAACTCTGCGTAGTACCCCATAAATTGCCACATTCACAACTGGCCCTCCGCATCCGTCAAGTCGATAAAGGACGCATACGACTGGTTCTACCAGCTGTGGGCTCCCTTCGAAGCGGACGCGCAGCACTGCCGCCGCATCGCGTGCTACGGTGACTCAGGTGTATGGCTGTGTGCCGACAGTCTCCAATACCAGAACCCCAATAGCGTGTCAATTGCCGATGCGATGAATTACCTTCTTAATAGTAACTACGGATGCTTGGATAAAGGGAATTCGAGTAAGGTTCAGGGACAGGTGCGTGCTTTATCTTTACTTCAACTTGGCTCCTTTCTCTCTTACATCGGGTCTCCCTTACATTCTCCCCCTTCAGAGAAGGCAGGAGGTTCATATGCCAGATCATGAATCGAGACTTTCATGCGCTGATGTGAATTTTTCCTGTAAGCTAATCGTGGAATGCGAACTGATCTTGAGTCCTATAGTATTTCACTTCAGATGGCTGGAACGTCATCGTCAGAGGTGGTGAAGATTGCCGTGTCGACGCGGCGGAGCAGCCAATCTTTTACTAAGCGCTCGGAGAAATCATCTAATCCTGATCACGGCTTATGGAACGAGATTTCGGGTATACCCTCGTTTGAATGGCAGGAGTTCGGCTTTTTTTTTTGTCTTACTAGGTACTATATTCCATTTCAGAGTTCGTACAACTGAATCTCTCTGGTTGTCTTGAATACAGGCAACTTCACACTTAAGGAGACGAACCTAACGACTTATGAAATACACGTTGCACGTGATAGGTATTAAGTTCACTGGGGCCAAGGATATCTTATAATAGGATCGAATGGAATTGCTATTCTGCAATGGCTTCTGTTTGAGAATGGACAATCCTGTCGCGGAAATTATGATTATCTCAATATATAGCTACTTCGACTTCCCTTATTCTGTCCCTAGACTCTAGTATACTGAGTACGGTGCTCAAGTAATATGTGAATTGATTTCCACGATTCCATATGAGCGGTTTGTACATTCGAGCACACAGGCATCATATTTACGCGTAGTGGAGTGACTTAGCAGCTTTGGCGGTCATATCGAACAGAAGAACTCCGTATCCCACGCATTCAAATCGTGATTACAGGCAAACAGACGCTCAAGCAATCATCAAGTCAACACCTGATTCCCATGCATCCGCACCCATAGCTCATAAACTTAAACATCTCCGTTACCATGACCGTTATTGCTTGACTCTTAAGAGCGTTGCGTGACGCTGGTTGTCGTTGATTCCCATGCCTCCCTAATGACACACGGGGCGTGCTCTCCTGAGAACACAACATACGCCCGAACATTCGATAATTGGAAAGAAACCTACATTCGCAAATAGAACCAGATATCGTAGACTTAATCCGATCGCCACACCTATAGAGAGATACCGTTCAGGGAACGATTGGGATGAGACACTCATTGGATAATGTACTCTATCAAGCATGAGGCTCGCGATACTACTAGCAGAGGACACATCTAATCACTCCACCACTATCTTCCTGTCATCCCTGACGGGGTAAAATAGGTAGAGTACGTAACGATTTACCTACCCATCATGTTCGAGATGCCTGCCAGGAAGTCCATCACGCGGGCTCCGGATAAGTCCCGCATCCGGCAGCGCAGAGGCGAAATGGAGACAAAAATGCCGGGAAGCTTCCCACCCCTGGCCGATCCTCCATCGCGCCCTGTGAGCCTCGAGCATACATCTATTTATTCATGCACGGACACCCCTCTCTCTCTGGGGAGACTCGGCTATCGGCTAGATATGCCTATGCAAAGCAAGGATTTGTATGGTGGGTAGGTAGACTTGCGCATTGTTTTGGCTGCGACTACGAAGTAGCTAGTCTATCTACATACCTATCACCACCACCACGACTCAACGCCTTGGGATCAATATCGTGGCGCAGAGGATCGAGTTGCGCTCGACCCTGAAAATAACTCACGAACTAACGAAGCTCCAGAATCCAATTCCTCATCTCCTAGACATCCGCATCCGCCGTTAGATTTTCGCAGCCCGTCTGCGCGGGGAAAAGGCACAACCAGCTGACCCAAGCGCATCAAAAAAAGCAAACCCACTCGCATTTCCATGTGGTAGGTACGTAGTAGGTAGGTATGTAAGTATCTCGATCCCCCCTCATGACAAAATCCACCTCCTCCGTTTCAATGCAAGCCACTGACGCCACTTCCATCCAAGATGCCAAGTCAGCATCTGGTCCGGGGTGCATGAGGAGGAGCCCAGAACGCATCGCACAATCGGCGGCGGCGCATTGTGCGTTTTGCCGAACGGTGAGGGTCCGACATCTATACCTACCTATCTACACTACAACCTACCTACTTACGTCCGTACCTACCTACCTACCTACCTACCTACCTACCTACCTACCTACCTACCTATCAACCTACCTATCTACCTACTTACCTATCTCATCATACCTATTACATACGAACGTACGCAATACTTCGTACACTAGGTACACCACATACCTACTTATACGGATCTGTACTTCGTACGAAGTACATCGGAAACTAATCCGCTTGTGCTAGGTAGGTATGTAGGCAGGTTGCCAGGTCTGACCGAAATACCTACTTCGTACACTACGGGACGGTCGGCAATAGGTACATAGCTATCTACCTACCTCGCCTTCCTAGGTACTTCTCCCCACAGTAACCTAGCGAAACGAGATCGCGAAGGTAGGTTAGTGTTAAGATGGAATAGGGATAGGTTGGGATAGGTTGGGTGTCAAAAGCTCCGATGTTCGCGCCTCATATACCTAATTCCTCGCCGCGCCGCTGCCGGCGGGCGGGACCACAGTGGATTGAGCGCTTTTTCCCCCTTTCCTCCGAATACGGGTACGGAAACAGGACGGGGCTAACCGATTTGTTTAAGGTATTTTGGAGATTTGGTTTCCCTTCTCCCCCACAGGTCCTCTCTCTTTTTTTTCTTGTCCCTGCCTAGCGATGCGGCTCTCGCCAAGCTTGCGGGCCAAGAAGCGCTGGGGCTAGGGAGAGACGGGTATAGGTAATTCGGTGGTATAGGTAGATTGGGGCAGGGAAGGTAATCCGTACGGATCGCAGATCAGTGCGTCGTCACTGGCTCACTTTCCCAAGGGTTATACCTAACGGTAGATAGGTATGTAGGTAGTGTAGGTACTTCGTACATATAATACGACCTACCTACCTGGTACCTACTGGTAAGCAACGATCGCAATCGCGATAATACTGTAAGACAAATAAAATCAAATACCTGTTTATCCCCGCATTGAACAGAAATACCTAGGTACCTAATCGCTGCGGACGTAGGTACTGTACATATTGACCAAATATACCTGGGCTATACCTAAGGTACTAGGTAGAGTAGGTATGTAGGCAGTGTAATGCGTAGTTAAGCCCACAGAAGGCAATACTACCTATCTGCAAGCCGACTCAGCCCAGCGCAGCAAGGGAGGGGGAAGTGAGAGGGAAAGTTGTGGCGCGGCGTCGCGATTGGGGAGGCCCCGGCGACGTGTCGCCTGATGTTCGTTACCTGCGAGGGACCGCAGCACGACGTTAGAAGAATGCGACGCAATACCCTACCACAACCGGGTCAAAACCGCGCATGATGGCTGGCTGACCACCTACGCAAGTATGTAGGTACCTACCTAGCCCAAAAAAATAAAAAATAAAAATAAAAATAAAAACCAGAACCAGAACCAAAACCAAAACCACCCAATCCAACAGCTGCAATTACATATTTCACATTATGTAAATCAGTACTGTACCTACGTGATGTGAGACCGCCCTGATGACAGTAGGTATAGTAGGTACCTAAAATATTATGAGTGATTTTTTTTTTGGGATGTGCAAGGCTTTTATTTTCACTGTAGGTACCTACTGTATGGCTCGGGGTCGGGACTGCTGACCCATTTTCAACGGCGGGAATGGTGTCGTTGTGCTGATTGTGATGATCATGATGATGATGACGACGATGTTTGATATGGAGTGTAAGTTTTCATAGGTAAAGGTTGAAAGTAACTATACTACCTACCTACCTAGTGTGAAGAAAGATGTGCCCAACCATCAGGTACTAGGTAGTAGGTAGTAGTAATACCTACGGTAATATCTACGGAATAGGTAGACAGGTAAGGGTCCATGATTGATTCATTTCAACCGAGAGGCCGTGCAGCTGTGACCGGCAGAATCAGGAAAGTCGAGTGCGTGATGGAAGCAGGGTCCTTTATCCATTCATGCATCCCCAATCATGTACTTGCATCTACCTACCTACTTACACATTATACGTACGGATCCGTACGTACCTCCGAGTCCTTGTATATTAGGTAGGTATAGTGAAGCAGAAGAAGAAGAAGCCAAACAAGTTTACCTACTTCGTACATACGGACGTACTTCTACAAGTATACCTACCTACATACTACCGACCCGTCCGCCGCGCCCCCCACGTGTAAATATGCGAATGGGAACAATTCTATACTTCCCGTCGCAAAACTTACCCGTTGCGCGGAATTACATATAGGGATATCGTGAGCTCTTATTTACATGATTACCTAGACGGCTTATCTCGGTAGGCGATTATCTTTCTATCTACGGACGTAAGTAAGTATAAGTAGGTAGTGTACGTATAGGTAGGTACAAGGCTGTTGCTAATCCCAAAGAAAAGTAGGCAAGGCGGCGTAAGTACGTCCGTAGTTAGTATTTCATACGGCCCTAGGGAGGATGATGATCGCCGAGTGAAGGGAGGCGGGGGACAGGTAGGCACCGTCCAAGGCACCGAAGTTACATACACTAGGTAGGCAGGCTCACATTATCCGCTCATTACCTACCTTACTGCGTACGTTGATAGGTACCTAGCGGTGATAGGTATCTACTTACGCCGATGCGGCATTTTAAGGAGACTCGGTGAAGAGACAAAGTGGTGCGGGAGGTCCAGGATGACCAGTTTGTATAAAGAGGAGAACAAGGAAGGCCGGCCACGAAAGCCGATTGATCCAGGTACCTACCTACTCGCTGTATTTTCCCTATATACTAGGTACCTAAGGTACCTACATTATAACAGACCTAGTAACTTTCCATCCGGTACGGACGCGTACATACGGACGTACATACGGACGTACATAACGCATGACTTACACAGACCTGGAGAGAAAAAATAAAATAATAAATAAAATAATAAATATAAAAAAAACGAAAAAAAAAAAAAAGAAAAGAAAAGAAAAGAAAGGAGGAAAAGGACGTGATGAATGGCGTGAAATCCAGCCACATCTACCACGTACAGTAAAAAAAACCTCCCCCTGTCCTGTCAAAGCTTGTTTCATTGTTGTGCCATGTCCGGATTTTTTTTCCCCCCGGGCCTTCTGTGTGTGGTGTGTGTGTGTGAGTGGGGAAAGGGTTTCGACCTCATGGCTCGGCCGTTTGACGAAGAACGAACGAACGAACGGATGGCCGAAAGAATGAATAAATGAATGAATATTCCGTAATCCGTAGGAAAATGAAATGAATGAAAGAGGGTGCCCTGCCATGCCCTGCCCTGCCCTGCCCTGCCCTGCCTCGGCTCCTTGTGGTTTGGTCGGGCACATTAGCGCAACTACCTACACTACGTATAAGTAACCACCTGCCAATTATGTGCCTAGATAAACTACGCAGTAGCATTCCGTAGGTACGCCCGTACGAAGTAGGTACTTTTAAGCACGAAGAGACCTACCTAGGTACCTACCTACCTACCTACCTACCTATACCATGTACGTCCGTACCTATACGTTAGGTACCTAGGTAACTAACCGATATCGTATTATGTAAGTCAAGCTGCTGACTGACCGGCACGAAACTCCAAAGAACGAGCTCACATACCTATGGACGGGAATATCTACGTACTGTACGTACTTACGTACCTACCTACCTACCTTGGTACCTTAGGTAGGTAGGTACTTAGGTAGGCAATTACTTAATGGATGCGCCACCGAAAGTGTCACGACAAGGCTCTATAAGTAGGTAGCTAGGCATTTGCAGTCCTGACCGCACAAATCCCTTCAATCCCTTCAATCCCTTCAATCCCCTCAACCTACCTACCTACCTACCTACCTACCTACCTACCTACCTACCTCACCCTAACATGATTCATCTGCAACGCACGCCGGATATAGGTAGGTACTAAGAGGTACCTATCAAACCTGAACACCCATAGGTAACATAGATAGGTAGGTAGGTAGATGGATAGATAGGCAAGTGTAAGCAGTGCGCATTTTGCGTCATGCACCCACTCACACTCACACTCTCACCCTCCCACACACACAAACACGTCGCATTCATACCTCTTATTCTACACTACGAACCGAGAAGAAGACTTGTTTGGTAGGTAGTCCGCCGTTTCGTCGTCATACCCACGAGATTACCTGCCTCGGGCTTTGCTTTGCTTTGTAGATACCGTAGTGTACAATACACCCCACCCTACCACCAGTAGGTAGTGCACACATATACGTACCTACTCTGTACGTATACTTACATGCGTACCTAGTGTACGTAGTAGGGTAGGTAGTTAGATACGCCCTGCCGCGTTCCTGATAGGTCGGTTCCGAATATCTGCCTCGGTGGCGTGGAAGCCAAAGAACATTAATAGAAGGCGCTTATGTAAAACGGCGGAGACCCGGACTACCTACTGTATCTATCTACGTATCTGTTCACCTGTCTCTTCCTACACTACATTACACGAAGACTTGAATAGGTAGCTATAGCCTAGATACCTACTACCTAATGTACGATCCGTAGGTAAATATGTACCTTATTCGAATCCTCAGCCTTCGCAAACCAATACCGTACCTACATAGTCCATACGTAGGCATTCCAAGATACCCCCTACCTACCTACCTACCTACACTTACGAAGTACTTATTAAACAACCTAGGGTACGTAGGTACACCATACGCGGGCAAGGACTAAGGTAGCGGCAGTCCAAGCAAAGCAAAGCAAAGCAAAGCAAACAAGCGCAAGCGCAAGCAAGTAGGATTTATCTCGGTCCTTTCGGCGGCACACTTCTCGCCTCGCACATCCGCAACCCCCCCATCTCATCTCCCCCATACCCTACCACTCACTACCTACCTAGTGTACACTACGAAGTAGGTAAGTAGATAGGTACCTTAGAAAGCTGCATGATGTCTCCCATCCTCCCATCCCCCACACCACACTACCTACCAAGCTCCCAACCAACCCCATTAATAGCAAGAACTCGCAATAACCTAAAACTGCTAGCAAGAAGGGTACCTAGGTACCTACCTAACCTACCTACCTCTCCTTATAGGTCCCTCCCAACACGACGGAATGCCTAGGTAGGTACCTACTTGTATAGGTAAATTGTTAGTTACAAAGTAGATACGTACGAACGTAGGGTAGGGTACCTATACGAAATAGGTATAGGTAGCTATATGTATACATACTGTAAGATAGGTAGATGTTAATATACCTACTACTACTACCTATAGGTATACTGTAGGTAGAGGTAGGCAGGTAGGTAAGTAAGTAAGTAAATACCGCCTCCTATCCATTCATTCAGCCATTCATTCACTCATTCATTCTCTACATTGGGTAGATAGTTAATAATAGGTACGTCCGTACCTGTCCAACAGACAAACAAAGTACGGACGTACCTAGTTAGTAGTTACCTAGGTAGGTAGTTCAGCTAGTCAGTTAGTTACATAGTCAGCTAGGTACGGACGTAGTGATGTACCTAGTGTAGGTAGGTAGGTACCTAGTTGGGACGTAACTACCTATGTAGGTAGTCTGATTAGGCGATGATCCGGACCGCGGGGGTTTACGGTGTAACTAAGTACCTAACCTACCTACTACCTACTTACATGTACCTACCTACCTGCACTGTGCCAGCCATACTGTAAATGGTAGGTACAAGGCTGGTACGTACCGCCTACCTTATCCGGTATCTCCCTGGTCTAGTTACACCACGCTAGACCGGACCAAACTGTCGGATCCGTCTCGGGTTTTGATACCTACTTACACACGCTTTGTTCTAGGTATAGCCTTGCCTACCTATCTATCTGTATCTACGTAAAGTACAGCATATATCAAACACCATCTACGGGGGCAGAAGCAACACGTTGCGGTAAGATCGCGATAGGTACTCGGCAACATCTGCCTGGATTCGATTCCAAATTCAAACTCTACAGCTTGGCATTGGTAGGTAGGGTAGGTAGAACTAGGTACAACTGCTGGTCTTCGCACGAAGGTGCTTCTTCCAACTCTGTATATGTAAAACCTTCGCGACAAAGCAAGGCAACTACCTAATACCATCCCATCCTGAAGCGACGAGAGATCTATACTGAACCCTTTCTTCTTCGCTTTGGCTTTCTCTACGCGAGAGGGAAAAAAAAATAAAACTCTCCCTAGTACAACGACGACAACCATAAGGTTGACTGACGTAAGCTCTATAAAAGCCCTCCCCTCCCTAAACATCGGAAGGCTCCAGCTTGCCACCCTTGACGAATGAAGAGTCTGTCTGCGAACCAGCGTGGGCAGATGAGAATTCACAAGTCCGATAGAATTTACCACGGTGTTCGCAGTAAATCTAAGGGCAAAGAGTAAGATTATGTACGTTGGTGGGCAACCGGGCCGCAATATTCTAAGGGTGGCAGAATGCATCTTAAGCCCCTCCCCCCCAAATCCGCCGGGCAATGCAAAGATAAAAAAATAAAAAATAAACTGACACCCAACCTGAACGCCGTCGTATGAACATAGCCTTTGATCTCGAAGGGGATACGATATATCTTCCCTGTGACCAAAGGCGATAACGTGGTCTACCACGATTTAGAAACACTTTCTAGTAGCCCGGCTTGCCAGGCATCGGTGGCAAGCCGTGCCCAGTGCTTAGCAGAGGCAGATGGTTGTGGCAGAATATCTTGCCGCTACTGCTCCGCATGGAATCCTTCTTTGAGGCGTCGATGAATTTTACAGGGTCGTCGTAACTCTCCAGCTGACAGCACTCCGCGTTCTTCATCCATCGATAGGTCACTACTTCGTTCATCGTGATACGCTTCTTCGGATTGGGGTGAAGCATGTTCAATAACAGACGGCGAAGTGGAACCGGCCTGACGAATAACTCGAACGGTGTTATCCTGGGATAAACATCCCAGGTCTCATCATTATTCGCCGCCTTCTTGGCGTCGGCTTTCTCCCAGCCAGCCAGTAAATCGGCGTAGTTCTTTGGGATTGTACCTGCGGCGTTTGCCCCGGCCTTTTCCCAGAGATTGGCACCGAAAATAAGGTAGATCATCACGATCGCGGAGCTCCATACATCCAGCGCCCGAGGATCGTACTCGTCTTCCTTCTTCAAGACCTCCGGCGCGATGTAGGGCAGACTGCCGCAAATGCCTGGCTTGCAGAATCGAACTTCGCCCATAGCAACGCCGCATTGACCACCCGCCTCCCTCAAGCCGGGATGGATTCCCGAGAACACCTCCGACACTCCGAAATCGGTGATTTTCAGCTTGCTGTCTTTGGTGATGAGAAGATTTTCCAACTTGATATCACGGTGTGCAATCCCGTTCTTGTGCAGGTAGTTGATGCCCTGGCAAAGTTGCTTGAAAAGGCAAACTCGGTCCACGTCGCGACCTTCTTCTTTTAAGTACTTTTTCGACACGAGGCTGAAGAGATCTCCCTCGGAGCAGTATTCCATCACGTGATTCCAGCGCCCATGGTCGGTACACAATCGGATGGTTTCGATGACATTGGGGTGGTGTAAGCTCTTGGCTATGCTGTACTCGGACTTGATCTTCTTCTCATAATCTTCGGGTAACTCCGAGGAGGACCTGGGCCGGAACTCTTTGACGGCGTAGAGCTCTCCCGGGCAGCCCTTTCGTATCATGAGACTGACTTTGGCGGTAGCGCCCTTACCTAGATGCTTGCCGTGCCGACCGAGAAGGTGGTGGTATTCATACTCCTTTTGCAGCTCAGCGACATCGACAGTGAAATCATCGGGAAGACTAAGACTCAGTCGCCTAGCTTTCATGCCAGTTCCGGCCTCTGGCGGAATGGCCCACGGCTGGCGCGTTAGGGGATCCTGCTCGGATTTCTTCTTGCGCTCCAAGCTTCTCGCTCGACGTGGTGGGTGGTTCTTAACACTGGCGACGAAATTGACCTTGTGACGGAGTGAAAGTCCCGTCAGAGCCCTGTGCTTTTTTCCATGCTGATGGATCGAGAAATCACCCGAGATTGGTCTTGAGTTAGATTCCGGTTCAACAATTTCGGGAGGCGAAGGAGGTGTATTAGACCTCGTCGTCGTAACTGATCGGTGGTAGGAGAAGCGACGACGACCAGAATGGCCGGGGGGTTTAGTGCTTGTAACCAAGGTGGTTTCAGATGTAGCGGTACTACTATCAATGGAATCCTTTAAAGAGGTCGCAGCAATTGTACTACCGGCGCCATGTTCCTCAGGATGATGACTGCCGCGTCTGAATAAAGATGACATGGCCCGTGATAAAGTGGTGTGGCGCTTCGAAGAGTGCCGCGGTGAGACCGGTGAGGTCAGCTCTGGAGTGGCAACAACCTCTTTGGCGGGTGATGGAAGATTCTCTGTGGCGGGCGCAAAAGGAGTTGACAACGGTGTGCGTGGTGGTGCAGACTGCGACAAGGGCACTTGCAACAACTCCTTATTGCTCTGGGTCAAAGGAACCTCGGAATGGCCTGGAATGCCTAAGGGCGCCACTACAAGACTGGCGGGGACCGAGTCACGGTGGTAAAAGTCGTGGCTGTCACAGAAGCGAAACTCCTGTGAGAGACGGCCGCTAACTGGCGTAACAGGGTCGTTTGGAAGAGATTCACTGCAGGTTTCCTCGTCGCATTCTTCCGGAATCGGGATGGCCGAATCTCTATTTTGCCAACGAAGTGAGTCTACTGGAGTCTGAAGAGAGCTACTGCATGGCGAAGAAGCCGTGGGAGAATGTGAAGGAGAGGCAGATGGGTGTGTAGGCGGAATAATTAAACCAATGGAGAGATCCGGCTTTGAGGAATTGAGGTCGTGTACACCAGGATGAAGTGAATGGGGTGAACGGGAGGACAATGGAATAAGTTGCGGGGCAGAAATAGCAGTGGTGATGGCAATTTCTAATTTATTGGTAAGGGTGGACGAAGGAGCAGAAGAAGAGGAAGAGGAGGAAGCAGAGGAAGAGGAGGAAGCAGAGGAAGCAGAGGAAGCAAGAGGTGCAGATCCAGATGAAGGCGTAGATGCGGAAAAACTGGCGTTAGAGGATTCCGTAGAAAAAGGCTCGTCGGAATTGAAGCGGGTGTTACTCGAATTGGAACTGGAACAGGAGCTGGATGTGCGAGTGACAACCGAGTCGGGAGTGTGTGAAATTGATGATGGCGCTGACGGCATTGCTGGCACGGGCGACATTGTAATAAGGAAATCACTACGTCCGTACCCAGTCACTTATTCAGTAGGTACTTTAGGTAGTATGTACCTAGGTACCTAAGTAGAAGGCGAGTAGTGGGCGAGTAGTGGGCGATAGTAGTGGGCGATAGTAGTGGGCGATAGTAGTGGGCAGTAGGTATAAGTAAGTAAGTAGTAGTGGTGGGCTTTGTTTCGTGGTGGGGGCCCTTGCCACTGTTCGTCCCAGGTTTTAGGTACCGGTAAGCGTAGGTCTCAGGTGTCGGTGTGGGCGTCTCAGCAGTGCTAGCAAGCGGGTTAGGTCAGGTCTAGGGAGGTAAGCTCGCTCGCTCCGCTCAAAGAATGGGAGGAGTCCCTCTCTTTGTTCTGTTCTGTCGGCTTATAGAAGCACTGTTGGTACCCGAAGAACAACGCCTGAGAGCGAACAGTCAGTGGATGCTGACAGTGGATGTTTAGTGCTATGTATAGCGACACTGCTTCTCATTGATTCAACGGTGTCCCAGGCGTGTTGTTCTTATGTGTAGTAGGTCATCCACTAACTAACAAGTTAGGTAGGGTAGGGTAGATAGGTAGATTGAGAACAAGGAACGACGAAGTTGTTGTTGTTGTTCTTGTTCTTGTTCTTGTTCAAAAAAAAAAGGAGCCAGCTGAGTAATAAACGAGCTAGACAATTGAAAGGGCACTCTTGAATGCAACGGCAAACAGGAGGGAAGAAGAAACAAGAAAGAAAGGAGCAGGATAGGGTATTCAATATAAGTCGGGACATGTAACGGCAAGTGATAAAATAGGTAATGAGCTAAAGTAGGAGGTAAAATATCCCCCCCCCTCCAACGCACAACCCGCACGTGGACACGATGTACACTACTTATACCTTGGTACATACGGATTACCTTAGGTACTGCCCAGGAGAGTTGTAAGTAAGTAAGTAGATGGAGTCGAACTTACTGTAATGCACGGCGTAATGTAGGTGGTAGCTCTCTGCAGGGAACTTGGAATGACGCTTACGGCGGGATTAGGTGTTAAGTGTACCTGGATGTACGTACAACTACTCAAGGTACAGGACGCTTGCTTGCTTCGGCCAGAGAGTGGGACAGGCACGTATCGCGGCACGTATCGAGTTCGTGCTTAGCGCTGTATGTCGTTGTATCGTAGCCCGCGTGTGTGTGCGTGCTGGCCAATTAGACCTCGTCGACCAGAGAGGAATCAATGTCAGAAGACTTGGTGAAATTCCTGCAAAACCACCCATGTAGGTAGGTACTTCACTCCATGCACGTCCCTGTCCGTACACTACCGAGGTAGGTAGGTAGGTAGGTAGGCAGGTAGGTAGTAGGTATGTCCGTACCGGTGCCCGTTTTAAGGTGTACTGAGTATAGAATTTCTGTAGTACCCAACTACTGTAAGTGCACCACGAAACTATACAGTCGGAATCTATTGGAGAACAACGGCCACAAGTTGTGTGGGAAATCTTTGGAAAATCTGTATCTGTGGGGAAGGCCTGTTGAGTAGGTAGTGTTGGTAGGGTTTCCGGCTTGTAAATCAAGGTATAGGCCGAAGCCAATGTGATACCTAAGCCCGGGATAATGATATAAGATAAGTGGTAATCAAATGAGACCGGTGCCAATGGATGGATGGACGGACAGAAAACAACAACAATCAATAATAGGTAATACCTAGGTAGGCCAGTTCTTCTATGGAAAAACGTAGTAGCAATCAAGTCTTGATATAGGGGTTTCTGCTGAAGGGACGGGCTTAGACATAATCAATTCAAAGTGATGAATTAGACCACGGCCTTGTCATGGCAAATTATAACAAAGAGATTGATTAAGACTTGCTCCAAAGGGCGGCAACACCAAGAGCTTTAAGAATGCCGTGTTTGTCTTGGTTGTCTTGGCCAATTCTTCGAAGAAAATTCGATGCAGCCAAATTCGGAGACTGCCGTTACACTGCTGAGAGGCTGGACGGTGGTGAGGAGTGCCGAGAAACTATCAAGATGCCAAGGTATAATGAAAGATTGAGTGGCTGTCAGATAACATACACCTATACATGAGTAGGTAGGTAGTCTATGTAAGTCATGCTAACACAGCATCTGCGATCTTCATATGAATGAGTTGTCTATAACTACAAATTTGTAGGGTGTCACTTGTAGATACGGACTTTAGTCTTTACTAGTAAGACTTAGATATGAGTTGTAATGTACAAACGTAATGCAGGTACTTCGTAGGTAAGGCAGTACCTAATCCGCTGTTGGCTTCGTGTGGCATCTTGTCAAGATTCTTTCTTTCACACGTAGACGGCGAAACCACAAGTTGTACAGAATGCCTCTATTAATCCCTCTTGTCGGCGTGGCCTTTTGTAAAGGCTTGATAGGTAATACCTACGACTAACACAATGAACTCGCAACTACGGACGTACCAAAGGTAGCGTAGTGTACGCTAGGTACTTTATACATGATTCATTCCGTGTGTTTCCACGTGCGAAATATGTATGGAATACTTGCGAAATTGTAGAATCAATTCGATGAAAATTGGACTCCACATCGGCATCAGAATTTGGCAATACTACTACACTACTACCTACCTAGGTAGGTAACTACCTACCTGAGTGAGTACGTACGTACGTCCGTAGCCATTCCGTATTTTTTCCGTACATAATTCTACCCAGATCACATGACCTTGTGTGGGGATGGCCACCAATCGGCGTAGGCACAATGTCTTATAGTGGATATTCAGTGTACGAGGCAGGTACATTTATGCAAACCACATAATGATATCTGCCTACAGCGTATTACAGTCTGAGTACAGTAAGTACAGTCAGAATAAGCATAAGGAGAGCATAAAATAAGGAGACGACTTGTGATAGGCATAGGTACTTAAGGTATCGAGATAGTACTAGGTAGTAGTTAATTGATTGATTTCATACTATCTACCTAGTACTTACCTTTCTTTATTCCCAGTCGCCTTACGATAGGGCAACAGGCTGTCAATTTATTTTTACTTAGTATGGAATACAAGTATATACCTAGCTCAGGTACCTAGATGAATTGATTCGGACATGTTACTACGGAATACCTTGGGTACCTAATAAATGGTGGGTGTTGTGCCCTGCCAATCGGGCTTGACCTAACACTATAACCGTAGTAGTCACTTATGCGATAGTATAGTGGCTGTAACTGTACCTAGGTACTTCGTATACACCATGTAAATGCCTCACTGCTACCCATTTAGCAACGACATTTCACATTGGAGCAGCTGATTATCAAGCGCGTTTGATGAGCTCTCCATATGTAGCGTAGGTAGTGCAGGGTACCTGCAGTACGGTACGAAGTTGTTCGGAATATAATGTACCTGGGGAAATTTCCAGAGTCAACTCCTCAGTCAATACGGACTACAGTAGGTAAATGAATGAATTTGAACCGGCTTACGACGCCTCATGTTCTGATATAAGTTCCATTTTCTTTAAGGCTACTCGCATAATGTACGTAGTTGAATTCCGTACATACAGCTTTCAAGCTGCTGTACTTGGTACTCCTGCAAGTCACACGAGAGCGAATTTGGTGACATGTCTCAGCGATGCTTACGGAATACCTATATATGGCCCCTTGGGCCGGTTTACTCCCTAGGGTAACTTACACGACAGAAGCTACCTATATTCTGGAGCGCCGAGCTGAGCAATGATGAAAGCTTTAGGTTTCACATGTTGTTCGGTTTCAAGCGAAGCCTCATCATCTCAAGCGGCATAATCGTTCCCATACTACCTACTTATGGAACTGGCATTACTATACTTATACCTACCTGAATACCTACCCGAATACCTACCCGAATACCTACCCGAATACCTACCTACGTAGTGTAGGTAAACCCTTTGGAAACCCTCTTAACTCATAGGTATAGGTAAGGCATTGGTAGGTAAGAAGTATGTGCGGAACGAACAAAATACCTACGGAATACCGCCCATAGTTGTATGTAGGTACGTCCGTATTCCGTAGAAATTTGTTAATTTGGCCTCGGCATTTCTTGGCGGCTTGTTTGTGGATCTACTTAACTTTAGCTGTGATGATGTACATTTACTTATCTATAGTGTGTGCTTCATCGGTACGGATTTACAATAAAAATCATCTTGGCAAAAATAATCCATTTAGTCCTTCTCAACATGGTCACCCCTTTCTTCATCATGAGGATATCTGCTCGAAGCATACGAGTGCATCGCAGACACTAGCGTATGTAGAGCAGGTCTCATGGGGAGTCAAGCCATAACGGATCTGTTCTTGCGCAGTATGCTGTGCCACCGTATGAAGTAGGTAGGTATACCTACACAAAGCAAAGTCAAGACGATACTACTACCTATACCTACACTAGGGGGGAACCGGCTTCTCCACTTTCTCGCTCAGATCTACGATTCACGCGACAATGACAGTACCTAGTGAATAGCCGGCGTGATCTCGGGTTTGATCATTGCGTTGTACAGTTGTCCCAATTCCTAGGTACGGAGGGCCGTGGCAAGCTTACACTAGGTTCCGGTCACAGAGCTAGAATGGGAACGATCGGCTGCCATGGAACTTTATGGACGCTTCGTCTTTGCCACAGAGCGCTCGTACGTATTTTCCGGCACCGATTGCAGTATAGCCAACCAATGTAGGAGTACGGATTAATATTCATGACCATTTCGAACCAGAATGTCCGAAATCATACTGGCTGCGGAGCAACCGCAAGAGAGGTAAAGCCATCTCGATTCCTGGGTTTCACGATTGTTTGCCAAGGCGCAGTGCTGCCACTCTCTGATGGCATTGGGGATAGACGAAAGCTAACCTAGCTGCGTATAAGTAAGTATGTAGGTACTTAGCATCATGCTGAGTCTACCTAGGTACATCCTCAAAGCCGACGATCAGGCGGAAATATTCCACAAAAAAGTACATTCGCTACGTCCGTACACTACCTACACCACTGTACAATAGGTAGGGAGGCACGTATACTTCTAACTTGCGCGAATCCTTTGCCAATCGACCGCCCCGTGGGGGCTCCCTCTGGTTGCTGCTGACTACCTACCTACCTACCTAGACTCGGGTATACGATGGCTTTTCAATACTGAACTGAACTGCCGTGCATGTTTACACGAAAGCCTGGGTATATTTATAGAAGCACTTCCAAATGGGGCAAAAAGTGACATGTGGCCATCGCGACTTATAACTGACGAAGATTCCGGAACTACGGGCAGGCAGTCAGTGGGTGTACCCAGGTAGGTATCTAATGCCGTACGTTACACTCGTCTTGTAGCGCAACACGTCCTCGCCTAGCGATGAAAATCATCACGACAGATCATAACGCCGGAATGATCGCCCCCTTTCCTGTGAAGATCCTCGGCTTCCACTGACATGTGTGTTATGTCTAGTTCGGTGAGCGAAACGCTCCATTGGCCAACGGAATAGGTAGGTGAGTCTGCATTACCTTTACGTCGTTCCCAGCCCTGTAAGTAAGTGATGACCGTCAGCCCTGAATTATCTTGAGACCCATCATCAGCCAAAACGGCGGTGTATTATAGGCTTCTAGAAAAAAAGGACGCAAGGCCTACGTCGCCGGCGCCATGCAGCGGATGCCTGCCTACACTAGGTACTGTAGTCTGTATAAATTTATCAGTTGCATCGATGTGTCTAGCTAGGTACAATAGGGATGTAGGCATTCCGTACAACGTACTCTGTATAACCCTCGACGTTGCCGACCGACAATTGGTTGGGGATGCGGCACATTTGTCCTTACTTACTTGCTTCGTAGTTATATACATATGCACATAACACGCCCCCCTGAGGTTTCTTCCCCGCTCAGAGAATCTCCCGCCGACTGTCAGCGAAGATCCTGTGTTCCCGTGCCATGTACCTAGGTGGGCGCTGTTGATCTTTCTCAGCTTCGACTGATATCAAGGAATTCTTCATGGAAATTCTGTCTGTTCAGAACTCCCAGGACGACGACACGGACAAATAGTAGTTACATCCACCCTACTATCTCCGGAATATAGACAGGCAAGGACGGTATAAGGAGGTATATAAAAGTCTGTCTCTATACCCACCTAGCGTCCCACGGCAAGGGGGTGCGCCTTCTCGCATCATCTTGCAGTTCCAGCCGGGGTAACCCCAGAGGGAGAATATTTCAGCGTACGCTAGGAGGTGTTGCTATCAGGGGTTCAGAGTTCGACTGATCCGAGCAAGTCGCCGTCGCAAGAAGGTAATAGAGGTAAACCTGATTACATGCTTAGCTATGTGGTGTAATGTATGCCGCCAGAGAAATAGCACACTGGAGCAAGGTCTGCGGCTTGCTCTCCCGCCATTCGTGAACCTTAGAAAAGAATGACTGACTGCGAGCTTTCGATTGGCAAGCTGGCGCGCCCTGTGACTCCTTGAGCAGTGAGCACCACACACGATGATTCTGCGTGTAAGTACGGAATAGACCATCCACATACGCGTAGTCAGACATGTGCTGGCGGAAGGCCATCGTCGACGTATTGGCCACCAGGTAGGCAGACCGTCGATCCATATATAAGTCTCACTGCCGCCCCTGCCAAGTCGATTCTGCGGGGATCCGATCTCTTGGTATGGCGACGCATGTGTTTTCACGGGCTACCTATGTACGTACACGTCGGTCCGACAGACACTTGGCATTCGCGACAGGAAATCAGAGGCATGACACGCAGACCTTGGCGTCTTTGATCTGTACGCTACACGTCTTTGGATCCGCCTCTCCCAGTCTCCGAAGCGCCCGTGGGCTTTCGGCTGGCCTCGATTGAGGTTATCTCGTACAGATGACAGCGCCCATCCCCCGTCGCGTTCCAGATGGCGCCATGAGGTTTCACGACGCTCTTTCGCTGCCAAGTCGCAGGGACTCATCACAATGACTGCTTACGATAGCCGAATTTACAGTACAACTACGAACAGGAAGAAATTGCCAAGACGTGCTGAGGACATCACCCACTTGTTGTAACGTTCCTCGCGTCTTGTCTCGGCTCTTTTTCCAGTTAACTCATTGCCAGTTGTTGCCGAGAGGACGGCCTTTGCGCCGACTCCATTGAGCCGGGTAGATACCAATTGATTAAAGTTGATTTGCCAAGGAAGTGCGGTTTCGGGACGTCAGTTGAGGGGAATGTTGCCAAGCTCCGATGGGGTCTGGATGGCATCATTGATCTACGACAGGCACGAGAACAGAGCACCCCGTCTCCCTACACTTACCGGTATTTGCGTTCCTATTTGATAATAGCGTCGGGTTTAGTTGTGACTGCCGTGATCGACTCGGCTCATTTCATTATAGGTATAACTCTGGCTGTGACGCACTTTTCATTTCTTGGCGACCCGGCACTTGATGAAACAACCTCGTTAGGGACTGTCTTACATCGATATTCTCCTTCAGATGAGTTGCATGGATTTCCTTTTTTTCGCGTAGGCATAGGAGCGCCAATGCGTCGAGACCCTTTCGCGAATCACATCGGTAATCTCAGCATACCCGAGTATGTACGTGTCTCTCTCGAGCCTCAATCTGATCCATCACCGAAGCTAAAGTCACACCGGGTCAACGACTACGATTGCTTGATTGATGCAGAGAGACTTGGCGATTCTGTGCTTGAGGGGCCGCATCTGAGGCTCGCATGATATTGAAATCTCCCATCACTTCGAAAGAAGATACTGTCGTTACACAGCTTTGACGCTGACTGCTGTATAAGCATACTTACAAATATCCAGCCATGGTTTCTGGCGGCGATACTGTTTTCCACCAGATACGCTAGGTATTCCGTACATTGGGTCCCTCTATCTCATCATCAATCCACTCGCCCAGTTCATCGCTAACTCCACTGCTCTGCATACGCTACAGTTGTCACGGGGGGCGCGACATTTACCAGCCTTGGCGCCCTACGCTACCATTACAGTACTAGGGGCCCCCTCCTTGAACTACCGACAGCATGATCGCAGAGAATCATTGACGTCAAAAACTAATATGGCGTTGACTGCAGCCCCTCCCATTGTGCCGGCGTCACATTGCCAGTGAAGAGAGAGAGAGACTTCACCAATGAGTATAAACACGTGGTAGTTACCCACGAATCGCCATCTGTAAAGCGCCTGTCACAAACGGCTTCATCATCTGACGTCGAGAAGCACCGGCGACCTCACGGCAGAGAATTGAGCCTAGGAATCCATCTAACCCGCACAGTGAACCTCCGACGCTAACTAATAATGACGCCCAATCCCGACATCGAGGCGACAACCCACCAGCCTGCTGCGCCGAGTACGGTACCTAAGCTAAGTTAGGTAGGTTGACAAGAGTCGGTACCTCGCAGCCGAATGCCTACCTACCGTAGGGAGACCAAACTATTCCTAGTAGCGGAAAGCTACAATTTACATGTAAGGTACAGTCATGTCAAGCTGAGGGCGTGCTCCATAACTAAGCCCAGTGCCCGATGACCACGCCAACAAGAACTCGGACGCGAAATACCTGCCTGGTACCTAATGCCCTAACCCAGAGCAGAGGCCGAGCCATCGGGTAAACATTTGTTCTTGGCAATATATCCTGTATGGTAGGTAGCAAAGCCCTACACTTGAAAGCTTACCGCAACATGCAATTTACACTACGCTACGCCTCACTTTTGCGGGAAGCCATGCTTTTATCCCCCATGTCAGCTAATATACCTACATACAATTAAAGCAAACTACGAATTAACTACCGACGAATACCTACAATAGTTGGCTGCCCTCCCCCATATTGATTACGGTAGGTGTTGGCCGCGAAAATGCCAGCCAGCTTGGCGCTGAATTCGCAGCGGGCCAAGACATGCCATCGTCTACTTAAACTAAACCCGCCAAGGCGTCGGCAGAACCAACCAGAGCCAAACCGCCCGTTTCTCACCTCTGGCTCTTCCGTCCTCTCCAATATGCGTCGGTACCTACATGCATACGTACATAGGTAGACCTACCCTTAATCCCGAGGCATCCGCACAAGCCCCAGCAGCAGCAGCAGCAGCCAGAGCGCCCTGTACTTCCTAACTTACGGTACCTACTGTAGGCAGTGTGCACTTACATCATGTAATATGTACGTCCGTATGTATGTGTAGGCATGTCGGTATGTGATGCCCAAAACGTTCCCGCCGCTCCATCTCTAAAAATTCCATCCAAGACACAAAAGTGCTTGGCGGGCGCAAGTCGTGGTACGAATATTTGCTGCTTTTGCCCAGCCACGCTGCAACGTACAAATCCATACATCGTTAGTGTACCTATCATCAACATCCGTGGAAAGGAGAGCCAAAAAAAAAAAAAAACATAAGATAAAAAAGAAGCTCGCTTGCGTACGTACGGATAGGAAGACCAAATCCCACCAAACAGAAAACAACGAGGGGGAAAGGATGCAACAATTCCACGACAGGATGCGCACAGGACCCAGGATAAAGGAAGAGCAAACTTATATCTTTATTAGTAGTTTCAGAGCTAAAACTCCCTCCCCGCGCCGTGCGACGGTGGACTGATAGGTAGAAAGCAGGAGGTAGGTCCTGTACTTATCAATAAGTCGGTAAGACGGGAGGAATCCTCAAGGTCGCGGTCCGTCTGATGGATAAATAGAGATAGGTAGCCTTGATAAAGATAGGTAAGACTCCGGGGAATATTTGGCCCCCCCCCCCCTTTGTGTGCAGTTGCGGTGTCACCGCTGGAGGATTTGCGCCATCTTAGCTTTGGTGCGTCTAGATGAAACTTGATCAATCTCGTCCGATAAACACGTCAAGTTCCTACTGATGATGTGGTTTGCGTCGTATGATCAAGCACGCCCGGTAGTATCACTACCTGTTTCATCTGATTTATTCTGATAAAAGTCCCAAGATAGGTTGCCATCCTGCCATACCTTCTGATCCTCGTTCCAATTGAGAGTGTGGCGAGTTGATGTTAATCCTCGCTCATCGAGGTCTGCTCTCGAAATCGAGATCCTGTTTCGTTCTGATGTTTCGACGTGGATACTTACTAGAGGGTATCTTGCCACTACCCATCTCTAGATGAGTGGCTTGAGTGATTTGTACTCGCCATAATTAGTATTCGTCTATCTCGTAGCTTTGAGCAGTAGCACATGTCGCAACGTTTTCTGCTGTTCAACGAGTTCGCCGTGAAGAGCGGCCTTTCCATTGTCTTGATGTCGAACTGTGATATGCAACTCCAGCTGTAGGTATCATACCCAATCATTTCGTGATCCGTGGATGTAGATAGTGGCATCTCAGACATTGCTCGCGTTTCTGTTCCAATCATCCTGTCCGTCTGACCGCCTGTCCAGTTACCTTGTCAAATGACTTACTCCTGGAAACCTTGTTGACTGATCGCTATTCTTAATATAGCGCATTGTATGACAGTCTGCTGCTGTGCTCGGTTCCTCATATAGCGTGAGATAGTTGAGCCTCACCACCTTGTTTGTGATGACTGGGATTGAGTCGTTTTTCCCTGTCGTTCTCTTGACGCCGACGACTTCTTAATGATCATTCACGCCCTATCTAATTGTGCATAGGGTGTAGTGAGATATATGGCTTTTGTCGTGAGGTCTTCCCCATGGTGTACGTATCGCAGCCTGGCATTGCTTTCTCCCCATGGCTCCAAGTCTATAAAATCGTAGAGTTTCCATAGCTACGAGAGCGTCCTGGATTACTTGTTTCTTTGTAAGAAAGTATCTACCACTCAACCCCTAGAAACAAGTTCGGTTGCCTGGTCACTTGTATCGGTGCTCGTGTGGCCTCCAATAATTTCATGATTTGAGAGTTCAAGATATAATGTTATGTGAGTCACCATTACCACATGTGTCCGGCCCTGTTCGTACGGGTCAGTCGTCCACGAGTTCCAGTCCTTGTATCCTGCAAGTTACTCTGGGTGTCGTAATGCCAATCCGTGAGGGACTAAATCCAGCTCTAGAAGCTGTAAGTTCTGGCCTAATCGAGCGCATCATCGAATTTTCAACTTTTTAATTCCCATGTGCTGTAATGATAAGCAAGAGAGCCGGAGTCCTTTGGACATCCACGATGTCCGTCTTTTTTTCCGGCAAGCATAGTCTTTATGGGCTCTATACAAATTTCTGATGCTGTTGAGGGCTATCTCTAGTCCAAACATCCCTTTAGAGTTACTTCGTCATTAAAAATGCTCGTCAGTCTTCGGCTTCATATCGTTCTGCGGCAAACTTTCATTTGTTCTGAGCCGTTGTGCAAGAAAAGGTTCAAGATCCGTTTGGTATAGAAGTAACATTCGAACGTGTTGAGCAGCTAAGACTGGTGAGATCCATTGTAACACCGCTATTGCTATTCTATATTTATAAATCGCTTTTTCTTAGGACGATGCAGCTTCTTTCTCTCGAATTTTAGGGGTTCCTATTGAGCCTGTCGTTTCTCTCAGGGGTAGGAACAGTGGATAATATAGTCACTGATCGACCCGCACAGCTTGGCAACTAGGCCACAAGAACCGCGAATACTAAGCGACTCATAGCAGCGGCTTAAAAAAACCGGATGTGACAGGCGTACATTCCCTCGCATCGACCTCCCCGAAAACAGCCTTACTCGAAAGAGAGACGTGGCATTGGCCACGACTGGCAAACCTCGGCTACCTGGAGGGCCGAAGCGACAACAGCAATGTAGTCGTCAGGGTCTTCCAGTAAGACGAGACTAAAGAAGATCGTACAAAGCTCGAACTTCGAGCGTCGAAGACCCGTTCATTGCCGCGAGCCAGTCAGACGTGGTGGATCATGAGGGCACGACCCGGCCTATAAGCGAGCAAGCGCCTCGGACGTCAGAGAAAACGGCAACACGATCCCCAAGTTGGCAATGACGGAAAATGATGCCGGGAACCATGAGGTACCGAAACAAGAAGAAGGAGGATGTTGATATGGCCCACGATGCCCGCTAGTTAACGCCGTTGGAATCGTCGCAGTTTCGCTAAGCACCAGCATATAAACACAGAGTTAAAAGACGCACTCACAGTCCATATCACGAGATCTTATTACTGAGGGCTGTGTCAATATATAGGCGTAGTCTCTGATACTCTGCCTTCAAACCATGCTGAGATAAAAGCGACTTACCCATGGTTTTCGCTTAATAAGGGCGAGGTTTAGTCCCGATAAGGGGTATATATTCAGTATTGCAGTGTGAACTTGCGTTGAGAATGCAGACATGGAGCCTTCTCGAGGTGGAGCCTCAAATACCCGCCTTTATCATGAAGAATATTACATCCGCTGGACGGGCTGATACTGCTCGGATCATTCGAGCTATACCCGTCACTGGAGTGTTTACAGACAACGACCTGAAACATTACACCACTATATGTCCTTTCTAGAGTGGCTGGTTGAAGACGTGTGCTTTGAATTGGCCTGACCATTTCGACCAGAATACCAAACGTAAAAGTCCAGGTCGAAAGAGGCCGCCTTTACTAAGCAGATAGGATATTCAAAGTGAAAACAAGAGAGCCCGAATAACAGCTGTCCTCGCAGTTTTATCATATCGTCAATCCTGGCAATTTTCGAGGGGCCTGCGAGGTTTCATCATCTAGATCGTCGTCGCAAAACTGTTTCCTGCTGGAAGAATCCAAGTAGGTATATTCTTTTCGACCGTCCTAATGCATTTAAAAACATTGGTAGGTATACGGCATTTTGGATCGATGCCCTTTCGAGCTCCCATTGCAAGCCCGAGCTGTTATGCTTGGAATGCACTCTGACCGAAGTCAAGTCTCGTCCAGCTGGACAGGCATTCAGTGGTAATGCCATTTTCTTTGCAGCAATGCTTGGAGTCATAACACGCCTCTATGCTGGCAAAAGTCGTTGGCAAGTCTTTGCCGTAGGAAATGTGGCTTCCACTTCAAATTTGTGAGTAAGTCTTCGCTTAGCCCAATGATGACGAGCTCCGTGTAGTAGAGTTCCTGTACGGTCTCGAATTGCACTTCCAAAATCGAAGCTACGTTTCATATACCCATAGGACACTTCAATCAGCAACATATAAAGTTGAGAATAACTGCGGGATTTCAGCGTTTCTGATTTTCGTGAGCCTCGTCCAACGTGCCCTAAAGTTGTTGGCAATCTTGCTTCTCCAGCGATGCCCCTCATTGTGCTTCACGAAGACCCGGATACGCCCATTAGTACCGCCTCCCTCTTACAGACTTACCGACGTACACTCTGCTATTTTTCTATGGCCACAGTATGAGGGGAAGATCAGCGCACCTACTTAGGAAAGCTGGAGACGAATGATGTTGGTCTATCAAAGATATTCGAGCCGAACACGATAGCTTCATTGTCCGTTTCAGGTTGCGAATTCGACCCATCGATGCGTATCGGCATTCGGCAGAGCAATGCTGGCAATAGACCGGGTGGCTGTATCCTCGGTGCCATGAATTGAGGCGGCTGATACGTTCAAACAGCCTCGCTTCTCAGATGTGCGGCGGCTTGATGTCACTGCACATTGAACGAGACTCCAGACGATGTTGAGGACATGGTCATGTGTGAGGAGAAGTTTGAAAGCTGTGAATATCATCACACGATGGCCACTTATCACTCTCGACGATGGATACCAAGGAAAGCCCAAGTTCCCCCGCTGTTTTGCCAAGGACTCTAGAACGTACGGCATGATGTATGTGTGCATATGTGCCTTGGGCGGAATGCAACTACCTGGGCTGTTTAGTTACAGTCCCAACGAACTATACATCTCCAACCCCTCCCGGACCGGAAGTTGGTGGCTATTTTGAGCAAGGGCCTCAGAATTTCAGCAATGATCGCCGACGAGGAGGCACAAGACCGTAGCAATCCAAACATTCATGGTCACATCACCAACGTGACTTTTTGTCTTTCCGGACAATGCTGCATATTAGTCTCATGTCGACCAACGAGAGAAGCACGAGAGGCGTCAGCTGACTTCTTGATTACGTAGAAGGGCGTTACATGCTTGCGGTACGGTCCTTCCGCTCACACCGGCTTCGATGCTGCGAAGTAAGTGCGCGGCTGTGATGCCGCAGGCGAGGAATCGCTATCGAATTGGCCCTATCCATAGTGACGATTCCCTCGCGTCAAGAACAAAATATCCTTGATCAGGCTAGCCGCAAATGGATCTGTGTCAGCAAGCCTGGAGGTCGTAATTCGCACGTAGGCCTCCAAGAGGTAGAGGTCTTTACGATGACTGCAGTCAATGCTCTACTCCGTCAACAGGTTCTTCACAAGACAGTTGACGTTGCTGAATACGTCGAAAAAATAGAGCTAGGCGGACTAGTCGCGATTTAGCCGCAAAGGAGGGTATAAGAAGGCTGACTTTATTGACTAGTAGCAAACACAAACGTAGGCGGCTAAGTAGGTATGATAAGTACGGGCATATGAAGCGACTCTTCACACACACGATAGTTATCGCGATCAAGCGTACGGAATACCTAGGTCGGCGTCAACTAGGTACCTACCTACCTCTAGGTCTCTAACTAGGAATGGCAGTGAATGTGGAGACCACTGTTGCTTACGGGCCGTCAAATCAGTTGACAGATCGAGTCAGACCGAACGGTGCATTGATACGAATAGCTGAAGAATAACCCCTGCACATTTACGTACGTACCTATCCAGGTATAGTTGAATGTACCTTATAAGTACCTAAGGTAGGTAGGAACCTAAACTAGGTACCTAATAGGGACTCTGCTCATACGTCATGTAAGTCTTGACTCCAGATAGGTACGGACGTACGACCTCAGTACGGAATAGTTGCTTCGTATAGGTATCGATGTAGGCTGTGCAAATAATAGGTAGGTCCATATTCGTAAGTAGGCAGTACGTCCGTAGAAGCGCTTGGCAAGTAAGCCAGTATCAAATAGATTGAGATACATAATAACGCACACTTCTACCAAGCATTTCAGCTACGGTACTGCCAGCCAGGTGTGCTTGAAATTAGTGTGCATAATACGAAGACTTTACGTAGGTAGAAGTACGTATGTACCTATCGGGGAATAAAGTACCTACCTAGGTACCTACCTAAGTAAGGTACCTAAGGTACCTATCAAAACACACTTCAGTGCGTTGTTGGGACGCGTCTAGGCGGCTACGGCACACTCCAGCAGGCATACTATAGGCGGTCTACCTGACCTGATAGCGCCTATTCGAGGTACTATTGGGTACCTGCATTGCCAGGTGGGTTTCCAGTGCTGCCTCCGAAGGTCCCTTAGACGGGGGCATGGCCTCCTCAGGTGACTTGATCCCCTGAATATAAGAACGACCATCCCTTCTTATTATATTCATCATCCTCATCATCAAGTCAAACCAACACCTTAACGCAGCCTACAAATCGATTGTTTTGTCAATTTCTCTTTTGAAACCAAGTTTGTCTCGTTCATCTTCACCTTGCGTAACAAGAGTAATCCGAACCGGCGCAATGACAACACGGTACAGAGTAGAGTGTGAGTAACTCCTCCTTTTTATCATATTATTTGTTCCCATCCATCACCACGTCTGTGACCTGACACGCCGCCGATTGTAGATGCTCTCAAGACACACCGAAGGGACCAGTTTATAGGTAGGTAACCACAATCTATTCATGTCTCCTCTCTCTACCGCCTTCTTGTCTATCTCCCTAGCTACGTACATAATCAAGTGTTTGTTAAGAAAGAGCATATCCCCTCCCCTTAAGTACCCGTGGTCAACAACAACTTGCCGAGGCCTAACGAGCTCTGAGTTACATAACACAGCAGCGGATGACGGGCCACACAATTCCGGAGCATGACAGATGGCGAAACAATTATGATCATATAATATATGAACTAACATCACGTTAGAATGGATTAAAGGACTCCTGGCAGTGCCCTTTGTGCTTTACTCCCAGCCAACGGGAGTATTCGAAACAAACAGCGTCAGCGTTACTCAAATGTCAGAAGAGGCGCACAGGCGCTATGCTGAGATCATGAGGGACGTTGAATACATGATCGACGATCACAGTACGTCCTTTCTGTTACCTCTCCCTCACTCGCATCACAATGGTGTGGTTGATGCATGTAATCCAGTCGCACACGCGCACATGAATGCTGTACCCTCTAAATTAAAGCTCCTCGTGCCTACAATCGGGAATTTTTTCACGAGGCTCCCCCTGGAAGCAGCATTCAAGTTCCAGGATCGCAAGCGCTTCATATCCTCGCGGCGCTTTGTCTCGCCATCATTCAATGACGTTCGTCTCATTCTGAACTCGGCACAGCTGATGGCCGTGACCACTCACGGCACTCTCCAGCTGGCTACTTTTGATGGTGATGTCACACTCTACGATGACGGCGAGAGCCTGGAGCACAATAGCCCCATCATACCACGAATGATCGACCTGTTACTCAAGAATGTCAAGATCGGCATTGTTACAGCGGCAGGGTACACCACAGCCGACCGATATTACGCCCGCCTTCATGGGCTCTTAGATGCCATCGCCCAGTCGGATTTACTGACGCCACAGCAAAGACAGAATATCGTAATCATGGGTGGAGAGGCTAATTACATGTTCGAATTCAGCCCGACGTCACCCCATCTGCTGGCCCCCATACCACAAGAGCGATGGCTTACGGCCGAGATGGCCACCTGGTCCGACGCGAGCATCAAAGCATTACTAGACGTGGCTGAAGCCGGACTACGCGATTGCATCAAGAACATGAAACTGCCAGCCACGCTCATGCGCAAGGACCGGGCCGTCGGCATCATCCCCAGCGATCCCAACGTGCGCATCCCGCGCGAATCACTGGAAGAGACGGTGCTCGTGGTGCAGAAGATCCTCGAGCTCAGCGTCGGCAGCACCGATCGCAGCAAGATGGTGCCGTTCTGTGCGTTCAACGGGGGCCGAGACGTGTTCGTCGACATTGGCGACAAGAGCTGGGGCGTCGCCGTCTGCCAGGAGTGGTTCGGCGGGAAGAACGGGGGCGAGCCGGTGTCGATCAGGCCGGAGGAGACGCTGCATGTGGGCGACCAGTTCCTCAGCGCTGGAAGCAACGACTTCAAAGCGCGGAGCGTGGCCACCACTGCGTGGATCGCCAGCCCTACGGAAACGATAGATCTCTTGGACGAGCTGGCGGATTTCATGACCAAGAAGTTGAGTTGATGAAAGCCAAGCGAGGTGTTTACTTTTTCTCTGATATGAGCTCTTACTATCGTTGTAATTCATTTGCTCGGGCATGGGGCGAGGGGAGGGAAGGGTTTAAATTCCTAAGAGGATGTATGTATGTATGTATGTATGTATGTATCATCGACTACATGAACGAGATAACGACGCGAAATACGAATATCTAATGAACCTATCCCTTATTGAGAACTATAAAATCCATACATTTCCCAAACAGAAACACAAACAGCGAACAAAAACGTCTATTCATCGTAACCACCATCATATATATACCACCAGTCCTCTCAATATCCAATTCAATCCAATATATATTCCCCCCCTCCCCCCCACAAAAGAACAAAGCCAGTAGCAGCAGCGCAGGCCGTAGACCCATAACCCCATTTCCATCAAAAATCCTATTCCATCTCATCCGTCGCAAAGGGGGGGGAAGGAGATTCTGATTCAGACCCCGTTAGCCGGCCGGTAACACGCGACGGTCTTAATCTTGCAATAGCGACACCTAGGGTGATGGCAATAAATGCAGGGACCGCCCCTGGTAACCTGCATAAGGAGCGTGCATTTACAGCATTTCCAGTAATCTATGAAGGTATTGGGCGAATTTGTGTTTCCCCCCGCTGTGTTTCCTCTCCGCCTGTTTGATCTCCGCATCTTGTCGCCTTGTCGCTTTATCGTCGGTCAGTCTGGAGCTTTCGCTTTCGGCCAGAGGGATATACTTGTCTGCTCTGATGGCATTGGTGAGGTTGGTGTTGGGGACGGGGGAAAAATGTATGTGTAAAATCCACGCCCTTTTATATCGCGATCTTAGGTCTAGTCTGTTCTAGGTCACGCCCTCAGTCCGAACGCATCCGTATACAATATATATTCCAGTGGAACAACCCAGGCGGTTAAGAAGGAAGGAGAGGTCATTCGACTCTACTACCCGTATAGGAGTAACCATGATTTATACATGCCTTGGTGATATATTTTGTGTGCAATGTTTGTATCCATTTCTGCTGAGAGAGGTCATGCCTGTTTTTACCAGAGTCTCCGAGCTTCGACGGCCATCGAGCACGCCAAGCGGTTACAGATTATAGGTTGTCGTCACTCAGTCAGCCAGCCAGCGAAGACAGCAACGGTAGCTTTCACAAAACTCTTTTAATTTAAACGAATTTGCATTCCTGATGACTAGGAAGATCATCTGCGGGAGTCTACCGAAGAGAGAAGATGACGATGACGATGAAGTTAAAAAAAAAAACAAAACACGAGATCTGCCGTGAAGGTTCCATACAGAGTGAACTGTATGACAACTTCTCTAACTAGCAGCAAATATTGCTGGATGGCGGTTTTTCAAGATGTTTACACGGTCTAGAATCTGTTGTCTTTTCTTTATGTATAACCCACCGGCCCTTTTTGCTATGCTTGCAATAATATTTCGTAGAACCATATTGGCTGAACGCTGTCTAGCACTCCTGTGTGCCTAATCATCAATCATCCCACTGACTCGTATCTGATTTCGTGCCCCTCTTCCTTCTCGCACCTCTCGACTCGCTTGAAATGTGAGTGATTGAACAACGTAAGTGGTGCGCTCACAAACCCCAACAAGGGCCTGCCTGCCTGTCTGCCCTCATAAGCTACGCTATGCCAACCGGCTACAACTTAGTTCAATTGCCTTTGTCCCATATCAACCCCTTGAGCACTATAAATAACGAAAAGATCTCCAGTAATCTTGCCCGCGCACAGGACTTATGTGTCAATCAGGCCGAGCCTGAATTCCAGGATCTGTGTTTAAGCTTAATGGGGACATAAACTAGATACCGCCGTTTGAGGCTGCTGCCTGTGACATATGAGGATGCTGAGCAAGACCGGTAGCCATTTGTGCAGCTGCCTGAGCGTTCAACTCTGCCTGGTTAAAAACACCTTGTATGACGCCTTGCTCATCGGCAGAGAGATGTAAAGTGAGTGTGGAGTAGAAGGGTGGGTTTTCTTGTTGAATCTCTGTTTATAAAAGGTTAGTAAACAAGAACCTGGATACTGTAGTGCTACTGCTAAATTCAACTCACTCATAAGGGCGCCTCGCAATAGCTGGTACGGTTCGAGCTTGTCCAAAGGCGATTCCAAAAGAACAGTATCTTCTCCCAGCCCGTCGTCCGAGCCGTCATACTGTTCGACTTGATTAAATTTATGGGCTTCTTCAGCAAGGAAATTGAGGTATGCATTGTTCTCGTTTCGTTTGTCGCTAGGGTCATCTTCCGAGCCGTCAACAGCCCAGTTGGTGTCTTCATCGCCCCAGTCTTCATCCTCGTCATCTAGGTCGAAGTTGCTAGGCTCAAAGTTGTAGTCATCTTTCATCGCCTCCTCGCGGTTTTTCATGGCTTCAGGCAAAGTTTTGAATAGACTGGTGATCCCTGAAAGAAGCCTCGGCCATCCAGTCGACACGCTAGCAGGGATTTGATTGGAGTTGATACTGAGTAGGGATACAATGGCAACGATGCAGAGCTTCTTGTCGTGAACGCGGGTAAAATGATCCATATTGCTAAACCAGAGGCTGAAAAACTTATTTGTCCAACCTTTCGCCTCGAGGACCGCTAGCGTCAAAACTGGATTGTAATAAATCGCATTGATCACCATTTCCATTAGATGAATTCTGTAAGACCTGACTTTGACCTCGTTTCCGATGAGCACTGTCATAGCCATCGTAATAAAGCCAGAGACAGACTGGTCAATGCTGCCGCGGAGGCTCAGCATCATCGCCTCGGCAAGTTTGCACGCACAGATTCGGTCGACGCCGCCGACTTTCTGGTCTTGGAACATATCTGAAACCATCGAGTATAAAGCTGCAATGTATTCAGGCTTCTCCCTTAGCTGCAGCGCGCCGTACTGAACAAAGTTGTCGAGAGCAGGGAGCATGTCTTCAAGATAGAGTTCGGCACCTGATTTGAACGTGGCGTGGATGAGCTCAAATGCTTGCCACATAGTAGACGAGATTCCCTTAGCAGCAAAGGTACAACTATCAATAATCTCGAAAACCTCGTTGTATAGATCTAAAAAAAAGGGAACTGTGAGTATGGCAGTCGCGTTGGTAGTTAGGACAGTAGACTCACCGTAGAGCTTATTCTGCAGAGTAATCTGGATTACAGGCATCAGTACGGCCTCAATGTGTAGGAGCACATCCGGAGTGCTTTCTAAGGTGAGGATCAAGGTGCCGATGGTTTGCAGGACACCCAGTGCCGTTATACTCTTGTCATCCAAATAGTCGCCGTAATCCCCATCGTCATCATTACGGTTCTCATTCTTCTCCAAAAGTTCGCGCACAATTCTCATGTACGTATCCTTCAGCTGTTCACAGAGAGCAACAGCAAATGGCGTCAACTCAGTGGCAAATACCTCGACAAAGTCTTCCATAACATTGGCAAGTGCATCAATATCGCATTCATTTGCCAGCTTCAACAACTGCTGCATGATGGTAGGAATGCTTTGCTGCATGCTGACACGAATGACATCGTGCCTGATTAGAGGTTGCAAAGCCAATGAAGCAGTGACCCTAACCGGCAAGTCCCTATCAGTCATACAGTCGAGGATATGTCGATAAATGAGGAGTAGATTGTTAGCGTCCTTGAAATTAAGCTGCTCGAACTTCTCAATCGTATCGCAGGCCCGGGCACGCAAGTAGCCCTGCGGGCTCTCAAAATCGGGGAAGACGTATCGCACGAGGAAATATTCGACTTGGTCGGCGATTGGGCTCTTTTTGCCCAGAAGCACTGGGGCCAAAGTGCCAATCATTCTTAGGGCACCTTCCTTCGCAATGTGATTCTTGCTGTCAGCAGGCGCCTGCTCGTATTCACTTACAACACTGTTGATGAATTGGAGCAACTCAAATGTCTGTTTTCTTCGGGCTTTCGTGAGAGTGACGAGGAAGTTGGTGGCGGCTACATCAGGAGCGGAAACTTCTTCGTAAAAGTTGAGTTTTCGATGTAGATACTCCTCTGGTTCGTCCTCAAATCTCTCGACGTCCTCTTTGCTGAGACAGAGGACGGGGAAGACAAGGTGTGTAACGAGGTTGTTCAGGTGCGGCTTCATAAGGCTCCAAGTGGACTTTGGGCGGCAGCACTCGTCAAGGAAGACCAGGGTATAAGACAAGCAAGGCTTGCTCAGCCAGGTAGTCTTGGAAACCCATTTTTCAATTTCTGTTAGGTAGTACTTCAAGATTTCGGGCGCGACAGTGGACTCAAATTCTTTAGCAAACCTAGCTGCTTCAGCGTCCTTGGTAACAAGTCCTTGGGATCCATGTCTGGCTGATATTAGCTACGTCACGAAAGCTGTCTGGAGCTTCTGAGGTTGGAAATCAACCGACCTGATCCAAAGTCTGTTAAGGTTGAAATATGCCCATTTCTTCGCCTTCCACCAATGATGGCGCTCCCGCTCGTCGACATCCTCTGGCATAGCCGAGGCCGGTATTGCTTTGGCGACAGTCTGTAGGAAAATCGTACACCACCCTAAGTTGACCTCCTGCTGCTTTAAGTAGCTGGAAAGTTCAAGCTACCGGCCAGTCAGTAACCTAGGAGTGAAGGAGAAAGCGTCCTCATCGCGGCCTCCATCTGCTCAGAAAACTTACCCATGTTGCATGTTTGTAGGCCTTGAGAGCGATATGCAACATCTCACCAGCCTCGTCGCTCTCTTGGTTTACCAATTCGTTGCATACTTGCTGCAATCGCGGGAAACTAGCCTCAACAAGCTTATCAAAGTCATGCCTACCGGCATCTTGATTCCCCTTGAATCGATATGCGCGACATGTGACAAGCAGGCACTGCAGGCCAGCAAGAACCGAAGAAGGATCATTGGCATGGAGAAGTTGCAGAGTGACATCCACGAAGCTAGGCCATTTGTCGGGGAAATCGAATTGGAGGATACGCTGAATTAGCTGTAACAACTGCTGTCGAACTCGACCGCGAGAGCTTGCGAGAATGGGAAGTATGCGGTCGCGGAAGCGTTGCTTCTCATCTTCAGCGATTAGGGGGTCGTCAGGATAGTGGTCGCTCCTAGACCAACCACGATTTGTCCTATTTTTAAGATAGATAACGGCTGTAAAGAGACAGTTAGAGACGGAAGCAAGCTAAGATTCGGGCAACTTGATGATGAAGAGGCATAGCGTACTCGAAAGTCGAACGGAATCGTCGGACTCAATGCCAAGAATCTCAAGAAGGACATCGATGAAGCCTGGATGCCCTTCGGCCTAGGGTCGCGGATACCATATCAGCAATCGGTAAACAGGATTCATAACAGTCCATCTAGGCTGATCCAGGGACTTGTAGTGGCGCATGACACAAGGAGGCGTGAGAATATTGGGGACGAGCGGTCGTACCTGTTTAAGTTCAAGTTCGGCAGCCCGGCGTACGTTGGCATCAGGCGAGAGGGTTGCGAATATGCGACTCCGAACAACGTTGGCGTCCATGGTGGGCAGGCCAAATTATAGGAGAGCTGGAAGGGAAGAAGTCACAGAGAGTGAAGTCGGCGGCGGAGGGATAAAAATGAATGTGTCAGAAATCAACTAGCATCAGGCTGAACCCATCGATATCATCGGATGGTGAGGAAGGAGGTGACAAGCCGACGTTGTCGATGATTGGAATCGTGATCCTGGTAGGTATACTCAGAATATGGAAAATGGTCATACAGTCTTGGAACGGGTTCGAGATTCACGAGGACGAGGGTTCAGCTAACAAAATGCAGTGCAAAGCCGAAGTACGGGCTATGCAGTAACACGGAAAGTACCTAAACCCAGCTGCCTAGCTAGTTGTGTACTTGGTATGAGATCTTGGACAGGAGGGTTTCAAAAAGGTACATGTACGTACTTTTGAGAAAAAAATTATCAGAGTTGATGTGGCATAGATTAGGAGGTTTGGGATGGAGGGGTACCTCTTATCTATTACCAGACAAGCCCTGCCTACCACCTGGTGTACTATCTTAGGTCAGGTAGGTACTTAAGTACGTACGTACCTGCCTATGACATTTGTAAGGTACCTAGGTGAGGTAGGTACCTAAACGTAACCTCCCCCCATGTTTCCACTTGCACTTGGCCATAGGCGAGCACCAGCTGTCATTTTGGACAGGCTCAATCGTATCTGCTGGTTGACAGCTGCGTTGCGGGGTTATGCCCAATGGATCTTGGCTACCTAAGGTACCTTAGGTACACATTACATTGTACCTAATTTATCCATTACCTGGAGTTATCGGTATACATACTACTACTACTACTACTACTACTAGTACTGTACCTCTCTCTACCTATGAATTACATTACCTCTTTCTCTCCACGGAATACCTACCTACCTGGTACTGTAGGTAGGTATCTGTACTGAAAACAGTGGTGATAGTACGCAGGCAGGTAGGTAGTTGGTCAGTACGTAGGTATGTCTAAGGTACCTACGGACGTACCTAACAGGTAATAAGTACCTAGGTAGTAAGTTAGGTACCTAAGGCAGTCAACAGTAATCACTAAACCGTACCTACCGTCTGACCCGCTGACACTACCTAAGGTAGGTACAACACCTACCTATCTACCTACTACCTACCTACCTACTTGGAGCTAGGTAGGTACCTACCTATCTACACACCAAGGTAAGCTGAACCTCTCAAGACGAAACTCCAGACGAGAACCAACACCTCATTCCGCGCCTCTTTGCTGCGCTTAATATGATTCAAATTGCTTGGCGAGATGCTGGATCCTAACTACCTAGGTACCCTATGTAACTACGGTACCTATGCATACCTAAGGTGTTGTTAATGCACATAATAAATAGTTTCACTTCAAGACTTTGTGGAGAGTGGCAGAGTGGAGTGCGGAATGCGGACCTCAATGCAAAAAAACGCAGGGGTCTCGTCGGCGTCCTTGGTAGGTTAGGTTAGGTACTTACGCAACGCTATATTACTATACCAGGTTAGGTTGGGTTACCGGTAGGTTAGGTAGTCCTCTTGTTCTTCGTCTCGAATAACTACCGGTACCTACTTCGAACGTAGGTAGTGTATCCAGGTACGGACGTAGGTACGGCCGTACCGTAGGTTGAAAAGGTCTAAGGTACCTAGGTAGGTACCTACCTACCTACCTAAACCTTAGAGTATTCTATAACCGTCCTAGATCTCTCCACGAATACCGGTAGGTATTCCTGCGGTATGTAGGAAAGTTTATCCATATACCGAAGCCTTCGCCAACTGGGTAAGTTTGAAAAAAAAAGGACTGACCTGACCTTCGTTATTGAAGAGAACGTGCCACCCCTGGTTAAAACCATTACGTGCATCAAGTTCAGGCCGCCACGTTCATAGCACGCTACCTGCCTACCTACCTTAGGTAGTTAACCTACCTAAATCTTGTGGTTACTACCTAGGTAAGTACCTAACCTACCTACCTACCTACCAAATCGACCCTGCGACACTCACTCACATGGCAGGCAACTTTACCCACTATTATAAAACTTACCTACCTCCCTTAGGTAGGTACCGGCCTACGCTACCAGGTACCTATTAAGGTTAAGTAGGTAGTCCGTACCTTAGTATCTTAGGTACCTAGGTAGGCAAGCCTGGACATTGCGTGCTCAGCTTCGTCCCACTAGGTACCTACAGTTAGTTACCTGCCTAGATTAGGTACCTACTACCTACCTACACTACAAACAAGACAAGCAGATCAATATTGACACGAGAGGGGAAAAGGCAGAGAAGAAAAAGAAATTAAGACGAACACATGCACAAGCATGTGTAGGTACCTATTTTGTCGAACGAATATTGAATGCTAGGTACCAAATCCAGCATTTCATATATAACGGGGATACGTGGTAAGAAATCTTGCCGATGTTCACCATCAGGAATCTTCTTAGTCAGCCAGTTGAACGCAATTGCGCCATAGAAAGAAACATCGCGCATGTGCGTATACAGGAGGAACATGCAACATCAATCATCTGACGCGAAAGGCTCCCAAACCAGCAAAATATTCCATTAATCCAGCACATCGGATTGCCAGACTTCCACAGCTTGTTACACGACAGACCGTACATTCCCAACATCCCCAGAAACTTCCATTGACCTGACCTTCAGGTTGACTTGCAAGTTGCCCAACCAAATCCAACCCATTACTAAGAATAACCATACAATATAACCATCGACCCATCCCCCCTGGGTATGAACCAGTATTCTTTCCTCGCAAGCTCCGTATGCAGTGCGAAACGAGTCCCTAAATCTGTGCCCGCGGTCAGTATCGTTACACACATCGTTCCAGGAACCAGGGGAGTCCAGGCCATTCGAGGTAATCGAAAGTAAAACAAGACAACGAAGCGCGAGCAAACAGACATAGAAAAAGGTAAGAGACAATATGAGAGTTACGAACATGACGCAACACAGAGTCTTCGATGGCGCAAAACAATCCATGGCATAACACTCCTGGTTCCGTTGTTGTCATGCGTAGAGATATCTCTCAGGAACTAGACACTGAAAGTACAAGCGGTATGCGAAATATTTTTCGACACTGGCGCAACAGACCTAATACGGCTAAGATAGTCGGCCATGGCAACCTGGCTTCCACGCGCCCGTACCATGTAACGGCATACATGGAATGGCCTTTATGAAGATGACGGGATTTCTATCCTAGCAGAATCCTCCGGGGGGGATGACGGATTGGTCTCTCAAGTAACGTTTCAAACATAAGAGAAACAATGACATCCTTTATTCTGGGGCCGATAAGAAACATTTGGTGGCTTTTTACCCGGAACCGGTGGTTTCAGCGGCTAGTAGATGGTAACTTCCGAAGTGAATCAAGTTTGTCATGAATGACGGGGGCCAAAGTACGAAAATACCGGTAGGTGAACAGAACGCTCGTGACAATAAACTCCAAGGATAATGGCCAAGAGTTCTTCAATCTCACCTTATCTTCGATGTCAATCTGGAATATGGATGATGCTCAGCAGTTTGCAAAGAAACCTTTAGGCCCAACTAGCCCGGTAAAGAAAGGTAGGCGTCAAATGTCCTAAAGTCATCTGGATGTTGCTGTAGAGGGTCCTGTCAACGGCCTTGGCTCCAGGGGTATTATCCACGGACTTTCACGCAAGATCCTCTAAAAACAGAAATCCATGGGATAAAAGCACGACCATATCGTCATCCAGTAGCATCTGTTTGTCAGTGAGCTGCTTGGTAGAGAGAAAAGGCTGTCATCCGCGGAGCAAATGCTAGGCGCAAGCATATGGTAATATGGGAAACTCCTTCGCAGAGGTTGGGCATATATATACAAGCCGCCGTTAAATGCTCACCTCGCTGTCCGGATCGCACGCCCTGTCTATTAGCACAACATAGTCCCGCAAACCCCACTGCAACTTTCATCCATGACCGGTAAGGGAACCAGGAAAAAATAACGTAGATCAACTCCAAGCTCGGGCTGGATCCGGACAGCGGAGGGAACGCGGTATCATCCACGTAACTAACCATGACGGAATATGGTTTTCTGTAGAAAAAAAAAAAAGAAAAGCAAAAAAAAAAAAAAAAATAAGGAAGGACAACTGGATATGTAAAAGCCCATACTTCACATGAGAGCCACTATGGAATTCTGATAGCAAGTTGGACGGCCAGTCAAGTACAAAAGTCGCGGCAAATCCGTTCCAGGTATTGCGCCGGGTCCAATATGGTTCAATAAACTCATGTGCGATGAATCGTCATCAGGTGGCCCAAGTGTTAGAATGTGGTTGAGCCAGTATCATGATGTCCAATAGCATTATTCAAGAAAGTTTGCAACTTGCAACTCTGAAAGATTGGGTATTATCACTCAAATCCAGGTCTATCCTTGGGATAAAGAATAACTCCGGCAACGACCATGGCTGGTTATAATTGGTCCTTTCCTTGGATATGAGACAAATGAATAATTTCACAGGGCAGGCAGGTAAACAGCCGGGTCCGGAACTCCAGGGCTATGCTCCAGGCATCAAATTACCGGCCAGTTCGATGGGGTCGATGAGAATGTCTCGGATCAGGGTGGCGATCAGGATGGCGGTCAACGCTGTCCCGTTCACTGCGGTGCCGCGATGATCCACTAGCTGATAGTTGATTATTTTGTGATGATCCTGACATGTGTTCATGGGCGGGAATGCTCTCATACTGTTGGTCTGGAGCGGCACTGTAGGTTGCCGTGCCTCCTGGAGACGCTAAATAATCAGAATGAACTGTGACGTTAGAAGCCTTTGCTGTACGCACCACGTCCGTAGAATGGGTCTCCCGGCTGTACTTGTCCTGGATTGGGATAAGGCCCACTGCCCGGCGTTGGATTTTGTGGATAATAGCTGGTGTTTGGTCCAGAAGTAGGATATCCTGGCACCGGGGAAGGTCCTGCTGTTGTATAAGTAGCCCGACTGGATGGCATGGTAGTAGTCACAGGTATTCTCTGGTCCCTAGGATCACCCCTTGGGTCCCTGGAGGCGCCATAATGATCATTGCCATACGGGTCTGCTTGAGACTGTGAGCCTGCACGAAGATTGGCACCCACGATATTGTAGGGGGGGTCTTGGGCGCCCTGCCCATAACCAGCAGGCGCAACTGGGTGACCTGATCCATAGGTAGGCACATTGCTAGGAGGCGGCGCAAACTGGCCTGGATTGCCAGTATAAGCCTGCTGGGTATACCCACCCGGTGAGGTTGCATACTGTTGTGGATATGAACTAGCAGCTCCGGTATAACCTGACGACCCGGTTCCTGGATACCTTAGACCAGGACCATTATCAAAAGGATCGCCACCGGGGTTGCCAGGAGGATAGCCACTTTCCGTCGGGCCGTGATACTGTCGCGACTGGTGTATGTCTGAGTTGCGATACTGGGCTGGAGGTGTGTTAGAGGATCTAATAAATAAGCCATTCGAGGCAGTAGTACCTCCGCCGGCAGTATTACGATTCGCGGACTGTTGCCGCCTTTCAAGATCCCACCGTGAAGAATCCGCCTTCAGATCTTGAATCATCGCCTAGAGAAAGGCATGTTCGGGTTAGCGCATTGTGAGAGCCGTGGCGTAGCGAGATGGCGACTCACCGAAGTAAGATTGCGGTACGCGTTGATATAATAGCCTTGAATGACTTGGCCATTTTCGGGGTTCTGCATCACAGAAATCCAGTCAGGAGAAGGTCGAGGAATATGTATGTTTTGGGGACTATCATGGCATCACACACCTCGTAAGTACCGGGTCTTACTAGTGCATCGTTACCAAGATAGCGACAAATGTCGGCCGTGATGACTTCACGGTCTATGCCATCTCTAGGTACGAAATACTCGTTTTGTCGGGGTTGTTGAGGCAACACGTTGCTGCCAGTGGGCGGAGGTCTGCGGGCCATATCGTAGCAAGAATACGGAACGTCCAACGTCGAACTGTCTAAGAGAAAGGACAATGAAAGAGAAAAGGAGGCCGAGTCGACAAGAAGAGGCAGAAAGATTGATGGATGGAATGAAAAGGAAATAAAAGAGACCAAGAAGCGTGAGAAGAATACCCAGGTGGGCGGTGGGGGGAGAGAAAAAGGTCGGGTGGTTGGGCTGGGGGGCCTCTCTTCTGGTGGGTGGCGATGGCAGTGACAGTACCCAGGTAAGACCTACAGTACCTGGTATCCAGTGTAAATAGGGTACTTTGTAGGTGGTAGGTGGTTGCACTGTAGCTAAAGTGCTACCTGTAATTTAGGTACACACTACCTATAGCCGTAGTGATATGATGTGTGTGTACTCCGTACCTATTAGGTACCGTACGTAGATAGCTGGCTGCCTCTTGTAGCGAGCAACGGAGGCGACAGGGGGCGACAGGGGGTTTGATATGGTAAGTGGATCGGCCCGGAATGAGTGAAGCAGGAAGATGTACGGAGGTAGTAGGTAGTAGGCAGGCAAAGGAAACCCGTCCAATATCTAGTACATCTGTACAGGTAGGTAATAGGTAGGTAATATATAGATCCCGTGCAAGTTGTGGCAACAGACGTACAACAGTACCTACTGTATAGTAGCAGTACCACACAGTCTTACGCCAGAGGGCTGGGCAGGGATTGAATAGATCGTCCTGATAGATCGGTACCCTTCAGTTACGGAACAAGTCAAGCAGGCAATGATTGCAAAGAGTCCAACGGGTGTTTTCGCACAGTCCAGGGAGAATGATCCGATAGGTATTGGGGTTTAATAATCAGCAGGTAAGTGTAATGTTTCAGTGTCGCTTTATGATTCTTCACTGAGACGACCAGAGTGAAGAGAAAGAAGAGAGAGAGAGAGAGAGAGGGCGTGTGTGCGAAAGCAGGCTTCAATAAGGTAAGACCCAAGAACGAATGAAAAAATAACCTCTCCCTATTCGAGACTTATGCTACCTTGGAAAACCCAATAGCAATTAAAGAGTCCAGAGGTACTTATCTTGAAAGCCTACGAAGTACACAGGCAATATGTACCAAGATAGTGGAGCCGTATCACCGTCTCGGAGACGTGCGTGGGAGCACCTCACTGGCTGGAGAAGCCCTATAGGTAGTGTAGGTATGCGAGGCAATTCGAGGGTGAAGAACCAATCGAAATCGCACCTGACGAGCGCTTGTGAGGACGAAGAGAAAGCGGGGGAGAAAAAAGAAAGAATACCTACAGTAGAAGAAAGACACAATGGGAGCTGCTGCGGGTTGATCAGAACAGTGGAACAGGAGTGGGACTGTAAGGAGGCACAAGGCACCAACAATCAGTGGCGGGTAAGGCAGCGCCTAGTTGCTGGTGTTATGACCGAAACGAGGGATGGGCGAATTTCGAAAGTCGAAGTACGCAGTAGGTAGTAGGTAGTAGGTAGTTGCAGTGTATGGTGCCAGGATTTCCAGTTTGTTGTTATTCTTCCTTTTCTGAATAGTTTCGAAAGAATAGGTATACCTATATCGTGTGGAAAAGATTGTGTCTGGCGGTGAATCGGGCGTCGTTCATTCCAATCTTCAAGTTGATTCTCAGATTGGATATCTTAATACGAGCATGACCTGTTTCTCTTAACGAAAGATACACTCGCAGCGGCCTAAAGCCGGGAGAGGGACCTAGACTCTTTTTTTTCTTCACTAAGTCGGTGAGAGAAACGCCCACTCATACGACTGCTGAGTGGTTTCGACGTATGTAACAAGTATGCGAGGTTGAGCGTTTGTCGGTGAAGGAATTGGAAAATAAGAATGTCTTGTGAGAATGCCACAACCACACTTGGTAACCTGGGCCGAGCCCTAATTTTCTAAATGCCTATGGTTTCTGCCTCTTCACCCTTGGATTGTTCCTTTGGCTGATGGCCGATAGATGCCAAGAGACGGATGAAGAGCCTTGAATTTGAACAGCGACTTGCGTACCCAGTAGGTATGGCCACATGATGACCAGGACAAAAGGGACTTCTTATACGACAAATTATGACTATCAACTTCCACTCATTCCGCAAAGCCTCACGTTCGCAACAACATGATGGCTATTCGACTGCTTCCTAGCGAAGATTACAGACGGTATTACCTCTTTCACTGGGATACCATTCTTTGCTCCACTTGCTTTCCGTTTGTTATTTGAGTCTCTTGTGATTGACGAAATTGCAAAAGACGTATTGGAGTCGTCATCACACACTCCTCAATGTGCGTCCTTGAGGCAACTCGCGTAGCCAATGCTGAGGCGGGCGAATAAGAAATGCTATCACGACCGGCATCTTGCTCTGCTCACTCATGTCCTGAGAATCGCGAAGTTGTCGTCATCATAGATAGTCAGTGGATCAAATGTGGCCCTGGCTATCTAGCTTACCGGTTAATTAACACTAGAAGCGCCTTTGAAGCGGCATGAATCGTCCATGAATCAATCGATGTGAGAAGCAAAAAGCAGTACTAGCAATAAACTACACTACCTACCCAAAGCCATGCGATGATTCATCACTACTAAGGGCTAGGGTAACGCTTGTGTCAAGAGACATCCCGATGTGGATAATGGTGCTATGGGACACTCGACCAAGGACGCCGTCCGCTTCGCAGATGGTTACTGGTGCAATAGGTAGATTGGGTTGGGTATCAATGCGCCAGGGCCCAACGGTCCTCTCGATCTGCATTCCACTTCTGGCTGCCCAAGGCAAGCTGGGCCAATCATTAGCCAGTCTGCTCATCACTCCTGGAACCCAAGAGGCAGACATACATTGCTTACTCTTGAGCAGCGCGTACCGTACAAAGAATCGCTCAGTGAGTCTTGTGCCTGTTGAACTGCATCAGACCTATGATGACAAGGGATAAGCGGGACATTCAGAAATGTATCAGAAAGAAGCGAACTTCCAGTACTTCGTACATATAGCCACCTACACTATCTAACCTATCCCGGCCGCACCTACACCTATCGGTCGCAATCTCGTCTCATTCATAGCTTATGGCAGAGCCCAATAGCATACCTTGAGGTCTCTCGTCATGCGCCTCGGGGCTTAGGACAAATCTCTAGACCATCTTCCTCTTTTGGACTTGAATGCTCTGGTCTTATGCGAACCACTTCTCGAATATCGGGACGTGTTTAGTGTTGTATCAGCATCTGCAGTGCAATGTAGCCAATTGAAGAGCATATTTAGCTGCAGATGTTGCAATCACGAACTACCTAGCCGCAATATAGATGGTTTCGTGACTTAGTCAGATTCAACTTGCTAGAAAAGCATCTCAATGACTTTTCCAAAGCCAAACGTAGGTAGTGTAAGCATGAACGGACGGCCACACAGGCATCCATCAGCGAGCCCGCCTTTGGGTCGTTTCCTATCACACCGGGTTCGGTTGAGAGTCACATTGGAGTATGAGTAAGACAGGGCCCTATTGTCATACAGCCTTCTCTGTATAATTAGCCTTGCCAAACCAGTTGCTCTTCTTTTTTTCGCGGAAACTCGCTATCAAGCCAGTGAGAAGGAGCTGGTGCTGACACCCGACTACTACTGACTGATGTATGCATGTGAGCCATTTCGGGCGTCAATCTCGCTATCCAAACTTCAATCTACTTTGCCCTTGCTCCAGCTTTTTACCACTGCCACCATTGGATCTTTTCTTGTGAGGCGCAGGCATCACATTCTTTTCACTGCGTAGGACGACGGGCTTACTACTAGCGAATGTCGACTTGCCACATTCCTCATCCTGAAGATCCTTGGCGATATGCCAGTCCATATGACTCTGCAATGCTTCGGCGCTATCGAGCCCTGCATTGCAATGCGAACATATGAAATCGGTGTTTGACCCCAGACGGCTACCCGATTCGGCTACCCAACCGTCTATATCATTTCCACTGTGGCCCAAGTCGATGGCATCTATTCGGCCACTCCCATCATCCCTGG
The DNA here is from genome assembly GCA_022984845.1 of Xylaria nigripes. Classification (NCBI taxonomy): domain Eukaryota; kingdom Fungi; phylum Ascomycota; class Sordariomycetes; order Xylariales; family Xylariaceae; genus Xylaria; species Xylaria nigripes. Next base: position 91,924 of record JAJJKC010000041.1, on the reverse strand, counting down.
TTGATGCTTCCGTTCTGTGGAAGAAACGGTGGATTCCAGGGGTTTCAACGCGTCTTTTCTTCGACTGTGGTTCATATGAAGGTAAGCTAACTTGTGGATCGCGCGATGTCACCTTTGATCCTGTTGCTTGGTCGCCTTTCAATAGAAAGGTGTCTATCCCCATATTTCCGGTAACTCCATCTTCAAAGCCTGCAACACTCATGCTCAGGTTTGTGCAAGGCCACACTCTCCCCTCGCTAGCTATCTGCATCATCATATGTTTAACTAAATCAAACAAAGTGGATTCTTCGAGCGCTCTGCCTTGCGGGATGCCACTCGACCGTGAGCGGGTCTGACCTGCAGAACGATGATGCAGGTGAATTGTCTTAGGTCGGCGTTTATTTTCGAGAACCCCCTCCTCGACGAGGCGGGAGAATATATCGGCTGAAAATATCCGCAACCATTTGACAGCCTGTTCCACGTTATTGATACTCGGTTGGAATGATTTTGCAGATAGCATAGATTTTATCTGTGTTCGTGAAGTGACTTCACTCGAGTCATTGCCGCGTATTGTGTTATAAAACCAAGTACCTGTGTCATCTCCCAACTTGACTTTAAGCTGTTCTACCGACACGAGAAGCATGTCCTGTATCGATTCTGTATTGAAAGTCGATTTGACCTGCTCGCCAAGCTTCCCCCCTAAATTTCGAATTTTAGTGAATGTCATGTCTGATAAAAACCGTTGGACGGCCCTATTGCGTATGACTGTCTGCTGATTGGGTTTCTTGTGACCTGAGCCCAACTCTGTAGTAGACTAGGGGTTAGAAAATCGCTTCTCATAACATAGACCCGACTCGTTGCTTGTGGCAAATGGGTGGGGCAGCAAGAGCACATGGCGTACTCGAGCAATGGCAGTGCTGAATCAGGACACAAGGACTCCAGAATACTTACTACTAAGCATCTTATTGCTCGCCACCCCAGCAGAACAGGTATAACGCAGGGTCCGATATATTTCAGCGCGTATATCTCGTATAATCTCGGATCCGATCAAAATAGCCACGTCGTCCCAGTCAGGATCATCAACTTCGGCTTCGGTATTGTCAAGGTCCACCAACGCGTCGGCTTTCCAATCCAGGGCAGTAACTGAGGGGAGAGGCAGGTTTTCTGTTGGGTCATCATAAGGCGGCGGACGGGCCAGTTCCGGAAACCTCTGAAGAAGAATGCAATGGACCTGAGCCGACAGGTCAATAAAGACTTCGTCTATGCTTGCTTTTTCCACCTTTTGCATATTCGTTGGTAGACACTGCTTGATCAGAGCCAAAATCTTCCTCGACTCAAATCTATATGGATCTAACGCGACCTTGTGGGTGCCAATATGAGAGGCTGCATCGTCATGATATGCCCACTTTTCTTCTCCTTCCTTCCATGTAGCAACATGCTGAGCAATAAGATTTGGACACAACTTCCTCGCTTCTGTGACGGTACAATGGCGCCCAATGCCGAATTTACGCGCCGGATAGTTGACAGCTATCAACCCTTGCCTGCAACGACTAGGTCACTACGCTGACGCATTTATCCAGAATTCGCATAAAGCAGGACGGTTTCATGAGATGGATAGTGAAGCTAGGTGCAAGTAACATGGAAATCAACAAAGATCAGGTTGGCAAATACCATTGCTGTACAGCCAGGGGCTGTTCCTCATGAATACCCAGGCGCACCATTTCTGTATGCACAAAAGCATGTTAGCGACGGTGCTCACTATTATCTGCCACGGCAGTCACGGCTGAATAGGGTCAAAGGTCATTGATGCCAATCTCAAGTTCTCTGCCAGAATAACCAGTATTCTCAGAGCTTCACACATACCGCACTGAGCATAGAAAGCATCAAGGTCAACATGAGCAATGACGCGTAGCGGTGAGGATGTCGAGTAGGAAGCCAATAGACCCAGCTGGCGGTAGGTAAACTGTGACTTGCGACGTCCGGAACTGTTCACGGGTGAGGAAATCTGGAAGCCAGGAGACGGAGACGACATGCTGATACCGAGACGAAATTGCGCCTTTGATTGGGCAATGCGAAAATGGTGACGTGGTTAACACGACCAAGCAACATCTGGGATATCAGGTGACTGATGAAGATTCAGAAAATTCGAAGTCAAGAGAGTTTTGATAGTAAAATGGTAAGTATCACGAGACTTCATGACTATTAAGAAGAGTATTTATGATGAGATGAACATAGGAAAATACCTATATTGCAAGATGAGACGATGAGACGATGAGAATGAATATTGTGTACGTCCGTATGTAGGTCGGTAATATTTCATCCAGATGGGTGGTACCTACTACGTAAGGTACTTCGGTACCTACTTAAGCAGGACTATATAGTGGGTCTACCTATACGTACGTAAGGCACCTGCAGTTGAAGCACTGCTCCACCTGGACCCATATATTGACAATTGAGGGTTAGGGTAAGTGGGTACCTACTTACACTACTACTGAATTACCTAAGGTACTTACCTACGTACGTACACTAGGTAGGTACCTAGGTACTTGGATTTATTGCCGGAGATTAACCGCCCACGGGGCCTCCGAATCAGCTGAGATAACCTAATCCCTACACTACTACGTACGTACCTACCTAGTCTACTTGTACGGAACACACACTTTGTTCTACCTAATACCTATCAGGCTTACGTATGCAGTATTGACATCAATGGCCTCAAGTCTTCCATGCATGCGACCCAGAGCGTTCTGAGAGCTGTATCACCCAAACTTGAATTAACTGTGAAGCAATCAGTGCATACCTACACCTATCCCGGCCCCAAGAATGTTAGTACGGTACAAGGCGCAGAAGCCCGGACCAGAAACCCAGCACAAGTGATTGAGCCTGTTTACATACTTTGGTACATCTCAACCAGCAGTTACGCTCGGGGCAAAGTGCCAACCATGGCTTTTGTATCGTACTAACATTCTTGGGGCCGGGATAGGTGTGCATGGCTTGTGTGACTAGCCGATAAGTGCGCGCTGAACCAATACCAGAGCCTCAACTTACCCCTAAACTGTCCAAGTTCCAAGCTCGGCTTCATCGTTGTGGTCATTATGATCACCGTGTTTAACTGACGAATTTGAGATCTTGCAGTCGAGTTGTGCAGGCGTTCTAGGCTTATTTCTCAGCATTATTATGGCCGTATGCTTCGCTGCCTCGGGAGCCGAAGTTCGATCGTTGAAGGCTATGCCATATAAGTTCAGTAACCCGCTCGAAACAACCAGCAGCCGAGAGCCCTGCATCAAGTAATGGCTTACTTTAGATCAGCTCGTTCGGGGTGAGCACCCAAAGGGTCGGTGCGTCCGTGATGCAACTCTGATGCCTATTTGAATTGCATACATTGTGAAACGGCATGCCACCACCGGTTTTTGCATGGTGGCCTAGGGAGTGACATGTTCTAGAATAAACATGAGGCTCAAATCTATAGCTATTGGACGGGCGGTTCCCCAGTATCCCTGAGCCAAAGTACACTTCTACCCCTTAATGGGTGAGATACTTGAAGCGCTTATGTTTTTGGTTGTCATTGTATTAATTTGTCGACTGAGAAGGCTGCAGCCTGGGGAGATAAATATTGAAAATTTGAGATCGGGACGCAATCAGAACCAAGAGCAGGCTAGCACCCGTCCTGTGAGACTACGGACGTATGTTTCCGTGACTTGACTATTTGACTGCTGCTAGCCACTCTGAGAATAGATAGCTTGAACATAATGGGTTCGAATCGAAGACGAGTCGACTCATTGTTATCGATCGAGAGCCGAACTTGTGCCATCTCTTGATGTGGACACTCAATTATAGAGTTGAGCCACCCATATGAATAGAAATGCTATTACCGCCATTTGCCAGCCTCATACATAACTCTCCTGGGTTCCCACGTGTCCAACTCATGCTAACAGGCTGCATTACTGCTGAGGATAAGGCTTTTGCGAAGCTAATTTCTCTACATCTGTTTTGAACAATGTCAGCATAGTCTGGTCAGCTCTCTGTAGAATGAAAAGCGGCACCCTTCCGTTGTATACAATCAGGTTCTGTCATAATTTTCTTGATTTGGCCCCACGGCACGGATCACTGTCGCTCGCAGAGCGAGGACTCACGCCTCGATGATGACACGCATGGCCGGCTTGTAGCGTGAAAAATTTTCTTCTGATATACTAATCTTGTATAATTTTCTCTTGAATGCGATATACATATACGTTTGGTCCGGGTATTTCTCCTGAAACATCCTCAGCCAAACAAGGCCCGTAAAAGGGGTCGGTTGGCCGTTGCACTGGTGTTTTCATAACACTTGCGTGTACTGTCTGGTTAGGCAAGGACCTCCCAAACAGGTTTTCGGCCGTTTTTGTCGTGCAAAATTCATCATACATTGTACTTCATTCCATTGAAGCAGTACAGTAGGCCTAGGACATGTGATGTCCACACTCCATGGAGTCTCAAAACTTATCCGAGCGTTTCATCACCTGGTCTCACTGCATGGTACCTTTGATGTTCCCGTGCTTCCGCTTCTCAACGCTTAACGTCGAAGCTGGGGTCAGAGATGTCTACTTCCGGTATAGACGAGCTGAAGCTTTCTATAATTTATCAGTTCTCAAGTTAGCAGAGGATTACGAGCTTAGTATCTATCATCTAGGAGCCTTGGTCTTCACTTGGTGTCTTACTCCAGCCAGAACTCAGCGGACTTGATCCTTCTAACACGCAGTGCAGTCGACGGCCTAAGCAGCCACGGCTTGAGCGTTTGGAGAATCTCCGCTCCGGAAGTTTATTGTGATTTGAATTGCTGGCTGCTGGCTACAAGGGTGAGTCTGGGAGGTTCTGCTTGGCTCAAGGAGGTATCCTTCGAGCCGTTGCTTGATTTGCTTCCTCATTCATGGATTGCAACCAAGTCATGAATAGAGACAGCTCTCTGAGCAGGAGCAAAGATAGTACGAATTGCGGCGCTGTATTTAAAAAGCAAGGGGGGCAGAACGTAGCATAGACGGTCATTGAAGCTTGATCGCCGCCGAACATCCGTGTCGGCATCCCCGATGATATTCGATGGCTCATGGAGTTTCCAATATGCAAAAAGATCACTATCTTCGTGAAGTTTATTCAAGTATATATAAAGACGATGGAAGAATACGTAATGTCTGTGAGATTTAAAGTAGGATTCATCGAGCTAGCGTTCCGAAAGATCTGCTTCACTCTCAGAGATCCCACCAGAAGCTTGTTCTCTCTGTCCACAACGATCATCAACCAAGCCCCTGACTCCCTGAGGGAGGAGTACTTGCTTCATAATATACCCTGACCGTCATAATGTGAGATACAAGGCCATCATTAAAGTACGACCCTAATAAAAGCAATATACAGGTCATCCGAACGAACCCCCTCTACATCTCCTGACCCGGAGAGTATTCAACCAGACAACAAGATTTACGAGACGAACAAAAGGTACACTTGCTCACAATGTGGCAACGAGGACAAATTTGAGTACGCGGAAGGTGGAGATGTGGCCTTATGCAAAAGATGTAAGCATATGAGGTGTGACGACTGCATCCCTGAGTAATCCATTCTCTTGGATAGGACTCCTCCGCATAGGCATAGGGGGTAGAGTGACTTGGAATCAAAAAAGCCTTTTCGATACATGGATGTTCAGAGATATCCTATTGGTCACTCGTTTAAGGGGCTGATTGTATACAAGCTTCTCCTTGAAGAAGAGCAGAAACCAAGCGCCACTCGTTTCAATATGCAACAACGTCAATGCTGTTACTAGATTGTTTTCTTTTCTCACAATACCGTGACTATGGCAAGTGTATACACCTATTTTTCGGTCTCGAAGGATGGTATTACGGTACCAAAGGCAGGGGTTTGAGCTAGGTCTGTGCTTAGGCCATAAAGTTCGTACCGTATTCGAATATAATTTTGAGAATAAGTGTTCTAAGCTAGATATATATACATACCGAAACGCACAGAATCGCTGCTTAACGAAGATTGTAGCCACAGTCACTACAATCGGTGCGTCCTAAAAGTGTACCAGCCCCCCGCAACGCCAAAGACAGGGGTATCATCAGCTTCGACATATAAAACGTGTTTATAAAGCTCGTAGGGCCCTCATCTCCATAATAGCACTCTCATCTGATGGGGGACCGGGGGAGAGGCCGTATCTGGTGCGAACCAGGTCAAGGATGCGGTCCATAGGGTAAAGACTTTCGTGGCTTTCGTGACTGATACAAGGTGAGTGGCGGATAGGGAACAGCCAGTCCAGGGGGTTCGTTCCCATGACCGATTGCCAATTCCGCCAAGGGCCCAGATCCCAAGGATTTTCTCCTGGATGTGTCTTGAGAATAGCAAAAGTTCGTGATGCTAAGTCATCCCGAGAGGTTATGGGCTGGACATCCGGCAGCTGCTCCTCAGGTACAGGGCTATTAGAATTGAGTACGTTCACTCGTCTTCTTCTGTCGCTCGGACTGTATCCTGGCCTCGTTAATGGGTACACAACTACGCCGAATCTATCTGATCTCGTCCCCCGAGGAACGCGCACGGCCAATTGATAGTACTTCTGCTTGGACGACAAGATATCGACGTTCGTCATATTCAGGAGGATATACCGCATTGATGTAACGGTCATTAAGAAAGAGAATAACTCGAAGAAAGCCGCGATGACTAGCGCAGCAATGAAATTGGGATCGAGACTGGCTCCTCTTTCCATCTGCCTGCGAACGGCATAGGAAGTCGATCCTAATACAACTGCACAGTATAGTGTAGTGTATGTGGTAAACTGCACAAAGAACTTGAAGGCTACGCAGGATTAGCAAAGTGAGAAACATGGGATTGGTTTACCCTACAGTTTTCGCCGATCATGCCGCCAACCCAAGGGCAAAAATGATCCATCTTGTAGACACATCGGCCAACATCGCGACTGTGATGGACCCGGTCCTGCTTCCAGTTACAGCATTCGGAGCACCATTTCGGGCGGCCATCAGTCTCGCACACAAAAGCGTCGCGGGAATAGAATGCCTCAAGCCCAGGACTGCTTGAGTGATTGTCAGGTCCTGCCTCATAAGCCCGACCTTCGAGATCATCCTCTCTGTAAGAATGCCGCTTGCGAGCTGCGCGTTTTTTTCTCTGTCGGTCGACAGCCTGTGGGCCTAGGGGGACCACACCTGGGTTGAAGGTTGTATTATACAACGTTCGAGCATATGTACATATCATCAAGACCAGAAACACGAAATAAAGAACCAGAATGGCAATTGCTGTGCTGGTTTCGTCTAGGACCTTAATTAGATAATTGACTGCAGGATTTGGCCCTTGATTAGCCGCGCACGCTCTTATAGCTATGTATCCATCACAAGTGGGACTTACTGCAGATACGAGCGACAATGACATATGTCGCATAGCCAACAGCAGCGGCCAGAAAAACAGGGACTACGCGGGTAGTCCACCGCATCACGGCTCTTGTGCTTTCGGTGGCGGGCATCGCCAACACATCCTCGACGATACCGCTGACGTGGATGAGTATAGCATGAATCGGAAGGCCGGGTATGGTGGATGCGTGCGTATCACGATTGTCGTCTGAACAGCCCAGCGCCCCGAAGTTGAACGAACGAAAAACCTCGTTAGCATAAAGCCAAAAAGACACCAGTCGTAGAAGCAGAGGATTACCACGTTGGGCTGCAACCACGGTTGACAGCGCTCGTCAGGACGTTCGCGCTGACGATCTCCTTAATTTTAATGGTTGCCGTGACGCCATAAACCCTGGAATAAATGCCAAAAGATTGGTCATAGTAGGCTTACAAAAAGAACCCGCACTAGTGCATATCTAGTTAGACAGATTGGCAAGCCTGCAGTACCTAAGGAATTATGTACCTAACTAGTGCGGTGCTTAGTACGAAATTGGTAATAGTTAGTACAGTGTACAGATCTGTACTAGGTACCTAGGTAGTGTACCTAGCTAGGTAGTGCATGCATACTATCTACACTACTTACATAACCCCTCAATTGGATTAAAGATATCCTTATATACGCTTTATGCACATAATTTGCGTGCGGGACGCTCCGAGGAGCGATGTATTTATCCGGAGAATGGCCTGACCAGTACGTCCGTACAGACCGTACAGAATAGAATGATTGAGAGGCTTAACTCATAGGAATAACTATTTAATCATGCTGGGGTGCTGACGTGAGAAAGTTGAGCGCAATACCTACCTAGGTACTGTCCCACGGACAGCAGATCAACCCGTCACAATCGTATGCAAATTGAGGGTTCAATGTATGCACCTAACAGGGTATATTTTAGCTTGGTAGAAAGCTCGGATTCTCCCATTGGCGGATAATCGCCAGTTATACCCACACTTAAGTACCTAGGTACTTGTACACGGTTAGGTAATACCTAGGTAGGTACGGACGTACCTAGGCCGAGATACCTACTTCCAATTTGAAAGTATCGATTGCCCCAGACTTAAGCTGAGCCATCCACGTCGAATAATTCCTACACGTACACCTGCACTACCCATAGGTAACAAACAGAACTGAAGAAAAAGAAAAACACTACACTACTACCTACCTACCTAGGCATGAATCGCACGTTACGCTATTGCAAAAGGAGAAGCATCATGAGATGAGGGGCTAGAACTTCCTAACTACCTTATAACTAGGTGGTAGGGAACTCTTCTGGTGACCTCCTCTCCCAAGGGCGTTTTCCGAAAAGGAGGCCACAACTTGATGTGTCTTAGACCTTCAATTAGGTAGGTATGGACAAGCATTATATGTGCCAAGTGTAGGCTTGATACACCATTCCAAAGTGTGGCGCTTGAAGGGCTCATATTAACTAGACTGAAATCGATCTTGGGCACCAACGCAGTACCTACAAGTATGAAATGGGCAACAACATGAACATATCTAGGGTGCACCAATATCATTGCTCCTATAGAGTAGTTCCCGGGGCAACCCTGAGTATTTATCAGATAAGTTCGTTTCTTACTCGATCAGGTGGTATGAGTTGGTATTCAACTTGAATAAGGCCGGATTCTACGAACTTGCACCATCTATACAAACATTGTTGAATCTCACGAAAACCTCGCATCCGCTTCGTATTGGCAGCTATGAGTACCGAGGTGTTCCGCTTCATGGATCTCCCCCCGGAGATTCGAGATCGAATCTATCAGATTATTTTCTGCACCTGGCCTCCTCCTAAATCCACCTATGACGAGAAAAGGCAGCTTGCTGTCGTTCCTACCAGTCTGGCTTATGTTAGTCAAAAGATTGACATTGGACTCCTGCTCACCAATCATCAAATCTACCAAGATGCTATGGATGTTCTTACCAAAGGAAACCTCTTCGTTCGGGTCGTATTTCGTGGACTGCACGTACGTTCAATTATGATGCCCAAGCAGGTCCCAATTGTGGCAGAGGGAATGACGGTTGTGGACGCCTTCAAAGGCTATGTCATGAGCCACCAGATTGAGATGCCTGACACTGGAATTTTCCCGCCTCACCACATGATGATTCTTTGGCGGGATCTCGATCTTTTCTGTCAAGCGCTTGCGACATGTGGAAATGGGACAATTACTGGGACACGTTCCAAGCATTGCGTGACGGTTCACAATCCATTTGCGGAAACTTCGACACCAAATTTCTTAAATCTGGAGCGACAGGTAAGTTCAACACGTCGTGTTAGGAAGAATGCTTTCTTCACTGGCATTCTCTCAGTGCCTCAACGGAAGCAATTCTACCTGGCAGCTCGTTACCCCGAACTTGTAAAGCCTTTGGTGCTAACGCTGTTTATCTGTGCTTGATAGGAGCGTCTTCTTCAGCCATACAGAAAGCACCTCCGGGGGTTCGTCGCATTCGAGGTTGTGGGCAATGTCGAGGCGAGTCTAGCAGCGGCTGTCTCCCGGGAGGTGAAACGGGATCCGATCCAAGATCCTGAAGAGCTTCTGCAGGAAATGCTGCAAGCGAAGGAACTTGGAAAGAGATACTTCAACCAAGGCAACAGCAATATGGCGTCAGAGACCTGGGCTAAGGCTGCGCTAAAGCTCCATAAACTGGTGGGGAGCGATGTATGGCCACGAATGAAAGCCGAGTCGGTCGACGACTGGAGCGACAAGATGACGGAAATTTTCTTTCAGCTATATTCTAATCTTGCGGCCAATACCTTGCGTGTAATGCGTCAAAAAGAGGCGGATCTGGAGCTAGCTGGCCAATATTCAGGTGCTCTATACCATGCGGCCCAGATGGCATCAACAGCTTCCGAAGTGTTACAAACGAACTGGCGGCCGACGCCCGAACAGGAGGCCAACTTGTGCTACCGGCTGGCCAGCGCTCACCGCATCGCTCGAGACAGCATTGAAGTGGCCGAGCATTGTATCAACCTTGCTGCTCAACACCTTCCCAATGACGTTTCTATCCAGCAAGAGAAACGAAGTATTGCAGAGTGGAGAGCTAGCGCAACACTATTTTGATACGGCACAATATATCAAGCACTTGGTGTAAGGAACCAACATTTGTATGCCCTTCAGGATACGCACTGTACTATAAGCTACCAAGCAAGAGATGGACAATCTTTTGCGCCAAGAACGACCTTGTTGTCGAGTGTGACTGTTATACCAGCCGAATCAACGATAGATCTCGAGTCTACCAATCATCGTAACCGTGGATCTTGAGGGCGTTAGATTGGCGAATAGCAGAGTCTTTGTACACTATACTAAATAGAGTTCTCACGTCAAAAACTTCGGTTCCTCAACGAGTACTCGGCGGACAGTTCGTAACCTACCTATTGGACCAGCAGCAGCGGCGGTGGTCGGACGACAATTCTCACCCCCAGTAGTTCATTGGGCCTTCTACCTCCGGCAGATCGCCAGATAGTCGAGGGTCCCAGGGCCACATCTTGGACGCAGATAGCAAGCAGAGAAATGTCAGTCTCATTCCCTTTCTTGATTACATGTTAACAGTTCCAGATAGCTGCCGGTGGCCTGATTCAACCAAAATATTTCTCCGGCTTTCCGACAAACACACTTGTGCGGAATAAACACTGCACATGTCCCATAACTGTTCGAGAAATGGAGATCGCACTAAGATGGACCGATCATCAAGTAGTGTAGATGAGATGACTCGATTAACGACAGTAGCTTTTATATGTTCGGGAAATTTTGCGTGTTGATATTAACAATACAGCGGACCCGGTCATTTATCGAAGCGCGGAAGCGAATCCGTGAAGCCGTTACTATCTATCCATCTATCTCTCAGGTAGGTAGGACAATTTTGTAAGATCATACTGAAAACAGCCAATCGGCAATTGATTGGGGAAAATCGTTCGTCTCTCACTCCCAAGAATTGGTCCCAATCCGAAGAATAAGTTGAGCATGCAGATAATCGTCGGCCTTCGGTCGGTCAGACTTTTAAGCTTGCAGCTGACAGTTCTAGCCAATGGGGCCTCCGACCGCTTGTCGGAGGGAGGTCATCGTTATTGATCGACCGTAGGTCAAGAAAGAAGGGTATTATCCGGCCGGCAGATCGCCGGTCGGCGGACCGATGTGCAGCTTTGCGCGCCAATCAGTGTGAATGATGAACTCGGCTCCAACTGACGTGGTGACGCCACCAGTATTTGTTTTCAGCTGGAGCCCGGCGGTTAAGAATTTGTCGGCAATCCGTAACCGCCTATTCATGAGAATCTCGTCTAAAGATGCCTACTGTCGCCTTGGATGGGGTAAAGTTATTCTTCTCAAAACGTTTCCGCTACACACAGACTCCTTAGCAATGTCCGAAAATGGCAATTTTTGCGCAGTATGATATATCACGAACGACTTGGCATATCTCTTCGAATACTTACCGGAGCCGAGGCGTGAGAAAAAGCCATGTACTCTTCCGCAGGCGGCTATGAAGGCACAGACTGTTGCCTATCAGGACTTCGAGAGGCGGAGCTACTATTTACTCAGGAGGGAAAGTCTAGAACGGGCTTGATTCGTGGAATGTTTCGCGGCAGCCCGCCCAAAACTTTTGGGCCAAAATAAACAGCAACTACAAGCGGAAGGGGCCGGGCCCCGATGGATAGTAGCGAGGATGTGTTCGTGAACAAGCTCGAATGTATGATGGATGCAGACACCTTTTGCTGCTCCTGAGGTCCGTACAGACTGGGCCCTCGGTCGGTCAACACGGTGTTCTGCCAGTCAGATACCCTTGGTTTTGGGCGAACGGTCAATCAGCACTGGGGCATCACTTCTGCTAGCAGTCAGATGAAGTATATTGCTTTCGGTGGTGCGGTATGCCCGGGGAGAACTTCCGTAAGTTAGGGCATTTCTCACGTAAAGGTAAGAATCAGCCATGTGTGCTAAGATACCTCATCTCCCTATTGAAGTTTATGTCAGCATGGTACCCAATCTAGGCATTCATGTAAGATTCTGATTGATCGGTCATAGTCACGTGAAGAGCCCCCTAATTGTGGCTCGCGAATTGATGCGCAGGACTTCATTGTAAGGACCCAACGACTTATTATCTCATGTACAAAAGAACAATGTTAGAAAAGCATGATTGAAAGCCTTGTATTGGCATGAAGCAACCTTGTCCGTGGCTATATTATTAGTATATGGGCTTACCTGAAATAATAGGTGTCCAGGCAACAAGGCAACAAGGCAACAAGGCAACAAGGCAACCAGGCAACCAGGCAACCAGGCAGCCGGATCCTGCTACCGGGCCTGTATTCGATCACGGGCCAGGCATCTACCCTCTTCCCTTCTACGCAATGTTGGTCATATGGACTCAGTGCTGGTAACGCATTCGAAATTTGGAATTCATAAGGACGTTTCACGAGTCTAGTCTTTGAATCGAGTTATCTGACATTGATTAGCATATGCGTGACTGACCTGGAGAAGTAGGCGATCTCCTAAATTGCGATACAAATCACGATAAAAAGGATTCGTCTCGGAGTACCTAACGGTTGGGGATAACTAGAAACCCTTGTATGCACAGCCGGTTCTGAGCTGACTGCTTTCTCCTCTAACTTTTGCACTTTGGCCTTTGGCCCTGCCACAATCTATCACAACACAACTCGAGAGATATTACGAGTGGTAAGGCGACCTCGGTAGTCTCCTGAGGCTTGACAAGGAATCTGATCTACACTATCCTGACGCACCTAGGGCATATCAGGGTGGCGAAGGCCATCACACATGATTCATTCTTATTCATATCATCATATGTCCATGATATCTTAGTTGTGTCAGCCAACAGTCATTCAGATCCGCCTTGAGAGTACGATTGCTACCTGGCACCCGCATACGCCCGTCATCACAACTTATAACTTGAAGAATCACTTACAGCCTATAGTTTAAGGCCGTTATACACAGACATCGCCTTCTCTGTCAGACCTGCGAAGGTCCCCATGTGAGGGGGAAGGGGGAGGGGCAGGAAATCACCTATTTGGCCAAACCCTATCTTACCGTTGAGAATGTTTTTCGCTTATTTCTAGGCATTAGACCCTAAATTCTCATCCATTTGGGTCAATTCCTCATATATTCCGGAGTCCGAAAAGTACTGTCCTCTCTTTTGAAGTGCGTCATGTTTGACGTTCGTAGACCTCCAGATATCCTAAACGCTGTTTCTTTTCTTTTTTTTTTTCCTTTTTCCATTCCAATCAACACTGCATCTATTCTTGTTTCTGGTAATTTGTTTACATATCCCACGTTTACGGCTGAGAAAAATGCTAGGGCTCTGTTTCTTGGTTGGTTGAAAGAAAATTTCACCCGTAAGCTGTGCGCACACACATCAGAACAAAAGTACAATGGAGGGGGTGACCATAAGCAATTACAGTACATCGTCGCTAGCATGAAGCTCACGGGGGGGCCTACGAAGTACTTTATTACATTTAGACGTTGGCGGGGGATACGCACTGATATTGTTCGACATGATTTCAGATTGCCCCTATAAACAATCGTCAGAATAAGCGATTCAGCGTGTTACATCTTCAATGGCGGTACGCATGTTTATCCAGGTGTCTGCGCTAAGTATCCTGTATGTACTGGAAAATTGTACATATGCATGCCGCATTATATCCATAAAAGTCTCGCCTGGGCCTTTGAATGCAAGCTGACATCGCTTAACCTTAGTAACTCTCTCGCTACCGCACCATCTTGATTGTTGTTGATTATTCATTACCAGTTTGCGATATGAAAGCGCCGCAACAGATGCGATGCCATGAAGCGAAAAGTGGAGGAATGAGGCTCAAGTAAGGTCGTATAACTCCAATTATAACCAGGGAGGAGGTCACACATTTCTATCCCTGCATTATTCAGCTTCTGTCTGCACAAGAAGCGTTTCCTATAACCAGTTCGGACCGGCATTTGCCAGCTGTCCACAAAGCGGCTGAATGGGAATTCTTGAAGACTTGGCGAACTTTCTTTCGTATTATTATCAATCTCCAGGGGGATCGTCTTTCGCAGTTTCGATCAAACCATCCTAAAACAAATTAGCAGCAATATTATACCTATTGCAGAGCTGCCTACCTCAAAGTCGACAAAACCCACCCCCGGATGATAAATAATCATGATATAGTGTGGCAATGCCTTCAGCAGTGCCAGTGTGAGACAGTTGAGTCATCACAGACATCGTTGTTCTCTATTTCCCACTATCAACAGTTGCTTTGCAGCTTTTGTCCCACAGCACTCGTATTTGTAGCATAACAAATGCTGCGAAATTAATGAAAGCAACCTTAGGCGATCCAGGCGCGCGGGTACCGAAAGCCATCTAATTGTGAGGAATCCGATTTTGTAGGCCCGATAGCTGTATGTCCATGCCACACATGATAACTCTCATTAGTTAGCGTCCGCCTTCATATGCCCGACATAGCTGGGAAAACGAGGCATCTTCAGTCTGCTGCGCCTTGGTGTACCAGGCATCCTTAGGCAGTACAGGTCGGCTTATATGCGCATCAGATAAAATCAGACTCGCTCATACCGAGGATGGCATTTGGGTTTCGAGGGAAAGCAGAGTATACCTGGAACGGAAATTGAAGTAAAACATGATGCATAAGCGACGGGTAATTTTTCCATGGCACAATCCGGTAAGAGGACCGTGCAGCTTGTGGTATTTGATGACTGAGGAAGTCTGGTGCCTTGGTGGTCGCCTTGATCGGGCAATCCCTTCGGCCACCATATCCCGACGCAGGAGTACCAATTGCCAAAAACGAGTGTCTTCTTCTGCTATGAAGCCTAATATCTGCAATCCCTTGGCCCTTATTACATCATGGCATTTACCTTGGTTTCGATGCCTATCAGCTCGTATTGCTTCGGCTGCTTCACTCTGCTATCTGGCAGTTTGGATTGGGTACGTCGGAGGCCAACATGGCTGTGTATGACAGTGGGTGAGGTATCTCTATATGATATTGAGTTCCCGATTCGCGGGTTTACTTGTTGTCCATCCTGCAAACTAACGTCGACCGAAACTTGAGTGGTACAGTTGGCAGGGACTCCAAGCTATGGACCATCATGCCGCTGCAGTCATATCAAGCCCGACCGATTACTCTCTGAGGGATTCGATACTTTCGAGGCCAATAACTTATCGAGGCCAGCTTGGTCGAGGAGCGTCACAGCATGGTAGGCCTCCGCCGTCTCGTGTCAACGCCCATTCGGAGTAGGTTCATTGGGTTTCAAAGAAGTATCGGAGCTTTTCATGGCGGTGCTGGAGCTTTGAGGCGAGCCAATGTTGTAGGCTTCCGGCGTCTTGACATGGCCTCAAGGGGGTCATCGCCTCATCTAGATTAAGTCACGAATGTGAAGCGTTTCGATGAGGGTTGAGGGAATCGTTGCTGCTGGCCTCAACAGCTCTACGTTACCGAGGAGCATCCTGTCTCCCTCAGTGGTATATATTGATCGTTTTCCTTTGACCAATCTGGACTTTTTTATGACCACAAGCTTGTCAGAGTTCGGTAACCCGCAACATACTCACCTGAGAACCTCCACGAAACACATATTACAATGGCTCACGAGGTGTTCTACTGCGTATGGTATATCTATCCCATGGATGCCGCCTCATACTAACAGACTATCCCAGTGCAACTGCCCCAACCGCGAAGGGCCGTGGAACCCGTCAGTGACGGCTCATTGCCAAGTCTGCCAGCACAAAAGGTGCCGCCACTGTCACACTGAGATCCTCAAGAATTAAGGTAATAAACTATTCATGCCATGCTCTGCCACTCTATATTGAAAAGATCACTAACAACCTACATGTTCAGGCCCTCTATCCTCTGTTCTATTATCTCTTGGCGTCGATGTCCAGCCTGCGAAGCAATACGACATATATAATGCCACGACACCGCCAAAAGATATCAGCTATCTGAGCCTCCGTCCTTTCCCATAGTATCGGATCGATATACGAGAATTCCATACCAAGTCCAACAATACCTCTGCACGTAGCAGCACTATGGACTCACGGAGGCTTCATCGATTTCTCGGCAATACAACAAGAGCTCTTCTTTCGTTATCGGGGGCCGGAGTTCAAAATTTAAAAAGGAAAATTCGGTAGAGGGGAGATGGAATACGAGGAGCACGTCTCACTAATATGGGGTTTGGAAAGGGGTTCTGAAAAGAAATTTCTGGTCGTTCTAATTTTTTTTTCCCTCCTTATGCTGTCGTTCATTCTGCTACTCAATAGAGCTCTATGTTGGTTTTAGCCATTTCGGATAATATGTTTGTGTGATCCTGGTTTGCGGTTAGAGACAACCATTGAACTTTGTAGAAACCTATGCGCCTTGCTTCTGATTGGAAATATGGCATGGATGTTTCTCTGAAAGAGACTGACTGGTTAATGATTCTTGGGGTATCGATCACAGCTTTGCGTTGTTGGGTCGTATCTAGGCGACGGACCATAAAGGGTTGCCTCAATGAACGTGTGTGGTTATGTCCTCAGACACACCAAACAATATTATCACTTATATCTCTGTCGCATGCGTTCTTGAACTGGAGCACAACAGGAAGCTGACCTCAGAACGGACCGGCTGGATAGTACAGCCTGCCTCGATCATGTGTACTTGTCACATCTTTACATGTATCTCTGTTCCAATTACACCCGCATTTCTTAATGCCCAGCATAACGTTTGCTGCACGCTGTCCGCAGGTCCAAGCACACATGTGGCGAAGCCATGCGATGATTTGCCGCAGGCGTCGGATCTATCCGGACCTTGTGGCAAGCTGTTTTATGTAGGTAGTATACGTCCGTATGTATGCATGTAATCCCCTAACGTCGGAGAATTATTTAAATCCCGCTCTATCGTAAGGTATTGGAGGCCCACGCATTAGCCCCAAGGTCAGGGTACAAGTATTGGTCCGGACGGTGAGCGGCCAGTACCATAGCCATCGCTCACCGTAACACCAAGTGGATGCAAAAGATATGTGATATTGCAACTCATGTCGTCGTCGTCGTCGACTGGCCCTCTAATAATCGTCATCATAACCCTCTCCTGTCATCATTGAAAAGATAGGCCATGAGACTCTTGAGACTGTTCCGGGCGAGTGCATCCTTCACAGTCCTCGAGATGAGGACACTGCATCGCGGCCGCTCAGCCATCGCTTTCAACCCTTTAACAGCGGGTAGATGCATTATTGGGCACGTAGCAGGGGATCGCCTATAGTGCGACGTCTACGCTGTGAATGTCATCCCAATTGGCACAAGCCGTGGATCCATTACCTAGGTATGCATCCGGTCACACACACACAGGGCCCATTGCAGTCTGATTCACCGAAGGCCGTAGCTGTCAGGCTTTGTTCCGATGCATAACATAACAAAATGATGTTCTGGTATTCATAGTCAGCCGGCTTAGTGTGACCTGGTTGACAGCGACATCAATACAGGCAAGGCGGTGCCGAAAACAAAAGACCGCAAACGTACCTACGGGTGGTTAAAGTAGCTACGATCAGTAGTACCTTATAGATTTGCGGTCTCACTGTACCGCCTCGACAGGGAAGAATTTTCCTCCTGTCCATCGCAAATAGGTAGCAGTTGCGCAACTGTGAAGCTTCTTATATGGCATCGCTGGACGGAGAATGGCTTATACCTAGCAGACCTGGGAACCGCCGGGGGACGCATTGTCTTGACCCCAGGGTTATTACTCAATTCAGATAGGTAGAATATATCTATGCAGTGCTTTCTGCAGTCTGCAGATAACGACCTGAAATGCGTGTCAGTACCGCTGGGGTTAGGCAGTGGTTGATTGACTTGCTTATCTGAGGATTGTCTCGCATGACGCAAGGGGCGCAGTTGTCTTGTCATCTAGTGTACATAATGCTCCAGCGAAATAATGGAGCTGCTTCTTGGCGGCAGCTTGTACGGATCATGATGCCCAAATTATTCCTTTGGCTCGATGCAACCAGAGTAGTGCTTAATCTGATCTGCCCCCTGGAAACTACCCCGTGACAGGTCTTGATGAAGCTATGAATTGAGCCAAACAGAGGCGAGGTCTAAGGCCGTGTCTACAGCCTAGGTGGCCGTGATTTATTGCAGCCTCACCACCCGCTTAGATGATAAGGCCAATTGATTCGAATCCACCAACTCATTTTGAGAAAAGTGCGGCACAATATAAACCCAGCACGTGGTGCATTGTCAAAATAGATGTGACGTCTTCTTCCAGCAGGACACCTGAGGTATTTACATCCCTATCAGGCCGCATTCACAGCACAGGCAACATCAGAAGTGGATATGTCCCTTGGTGGTGTAAGATCTCAAGAGGCCTACTATGTAATGCATCTAGGGCACTTTGACAATGCACCACGTGCTGGATAAATTGTATTCAAACACACAAGCTCCCCCCCTCGAGAGAAGGGTCCTTATATAGACGTTTTGCTGTACATTGAAATTGCGAGGGTAAACTACTTCGTATCCTACCTACCTACAACACGAATTACTAGTAGGTAGAGAGGCCAACCAAGCAAGCTGTTCTTCAGGGTTTACAGTATATATACAGGGCCTCACACTAAATACACTGTATGGCTCCGCAACAGGTTAGGTTGGTATCCTCCCAGAATAGCATCAAGTCAAGTGTGTGGGTTGGGTAGGTACCTACTACCTAGTACCTATTTGTACGCAGTACTTCGTACCTGGATCTAACTACAATAGGCAACAGCACATGGACCGATTTACGCGAAGGGCTTAGCGCAGCGTCAGTTAGCCGCGGCCCGCCATTTCCTACACTACACTACACTAGAGTGCTTAGTGGTTTCAACCAATCAATGTCCTTCCCTGCTTACCTAATCCTTGTGGATCTTTTTCCTTAACCTTACCTAGGTACCTACCTTAGGTACCATACCTACTGCCGTTGGTACCTACCGCATAGAGGTACTAACTAAGTCGAGTAGGTACCTAGGTAGATCAGAGCTGCCCCCTGGCCATTTTTACACTGCCAGTTGTCAGGTCACAGGACGAAGTACCTTAGTAGGTACCCTACACTACGAATAGGTATGTAGGCACATTCTCCCTGCGATTCTAGTGCACACAGGCATGTATGTCATCGCACATACCTCCCTGCATAGTATTCCGTACTTTGCACATGAAAGCAACGTTAGCTTGCAGTAGGTAAACGATATCAGGAATGAAATGTCAGATTTAAGAGGGTAGATTTGGCTAAAGTCACAGTGTTTGGTCCGGCTCGGTCTGTTCCATCTTTGTCGGCCCGAGTTGCGGGCAATCGAAATCACTACCGAAACGGCCGCGCCATGACTCCTTCGACCTCTGTCTTGACCTGTCCATGGATCCATCCGTAACGCTCGAAGATCTCCAGGATCATATTTCTCGTTGAAGAAGCTCCTATTTACTCTCGTATTAATACCGTACCCAGGTACCACCCCCATCTCCATGTTGGCGGGTGTTAGCGTACCAAAGACAAAGAGCCCTCTGGCACGCCAACACCGTCAGTCCGGGAATACCTACTTGGGCGTAGGCAATTATTGTTACCTGTCAAGTTTACATATTAGACCGATATCTATTCTACCTACACTACCTATCAGTGCTCGATCAACACAGGGATATGAATTTGTGCATAAAGCGTTCTATAATGATAATCCGTACTTTGTAAACGCCCAACCTCCTCGGTGATACCCCATACACATACGAATATTGTAGGTCATGTATATACCAAGGAACACTGCTATGCTACCAAATAATCACACACCAACTGAAAAGGTTCTCCCTGACGATCCGGTAAATACTAGGTAATGCTTAATTTCACCATGCCGCCATTCCGACGTTACACGCCGGCGACGCCTTTCGGGTCCGCACCACGTTCTTACAACAATCGGCGCTCACACCACGATATAAGCACATTGCCACACGCCCATCCATGTGTTGCTAGCGGAGTAAGAATGCGAATGGTGCCCGTGGGCGGAGAGAAATCCGAAGGCAGAAGGTCGTATGTAACAGAGGCCGGCACTTACTAACAGTGAAAACAAAAAAGGAACGGGGCACGAATGACGGTTCACTTTTCACGGCTCCGGTGACTCTTCGGAGCCCGAGGGGCTATGCTAAGGCCCCTAGTGTCCTCGACCGGCAACGAGACGGCGCAGCGGGAACGCCTCATTTGGGCCAAGCGTCTCCGACGTGACTTACTGAATACCTGCCTAAAATATGCCGGTACTTCGTACATTAGGTAGGTGTACCGGTAGATGTTTGAAGAGGTAGATAGTATGGAGCTAGGTTCAATGCCTATGCCTAAGCAATCCGTAGTGCATGGTATTCCTGCGTCCACGCGGCATTCGAGAAGAGCTACCTACAATGACGTTACCGATATTCCGGACCGCATGCCTAGGTGGAATACCTACCTACTGTACCTAAAAGTCATGGTTCGACGTCTAGGTAGTATAGCCACTGCATACTTATACTGAGGTAGGTACCGGTAGTATATATGAAATACTAAGTCTATAGTATTGGGGATGAGTTAAGAATATATGTATGGAGAGAGAGAGAGAAAGAACAAGAGAAATCATAAATATAAATAGAAAAAGCCAAGCTTGGTCGGTATGTCTACCTATTACACCCTTGAACAAGAGGGCGGTTTCATAATGAATGCGCCGTTAAGAGCTACTATGTCCGGTCTTCAATGGCGCATTCATTTTGACCGATCTCTACCTATACTAGTGTAGTGTACATGTCTACCTACCTAAGTGTACCTACCTAGCCCAGCCGCGCTAGCTAGCGCATAATTTTAGTTTATCGTGAACTTTGCCTTCAAGCCGAAAACACCAAAACACATCTCGGAATAACTTTACCCATTCTACCTAGCTCTACCTCATCCTCGCTATAAAATCCACTTTTACTGTGATTGACATGGACCAAGGAGGTGGGTAGGTAGTGTAGGTAAGTAGGTACATAGGTCTGATCAGCCTAGGTACCTACTTACCTGCTTAGGTACTTATTATTATTGGTATCTTCACGTGTGTAAATTGTGTACATAATCGAGCATGCATGATTAGGTACTGGTAGGCAAGTCCTAGTACCTAGTAGGTAGTTAGACAGTGGGTATCCGAAGATCTACGGATCCGTACGGATCCGTCTATTCTAAATTCAACCAAGCAGGCGCCTGTATCAAGGGCATCCCATCATCCATAACATAGTGCACCCGCCCATCTGTGCACTGTAGTATACCTACTTACACTACATCCAGACTGCGAAGTACATCCGGAGCCAACAACGGCATGTCAAAAAATCTTACTACACACTACTAGGTATGGTACCGGTACATCATTACATAAATACGCTTACCTACGTTATCTCGGCCAACTGGGTGTATCGTTTCCCCCCCCTCCCCTTCTTGCTTCTTACATCGTGAGTTTGAGGGTGGTCGACGGGTCGACACGTGGAATGAATACCGGTAAAATCGACTTGCTGCTAGTCAGTGGGAACCGCCCGGCTGCTTGTTAGAGTGGCCAAGTAGGTACTGGCCTCAACCATGCCTATATCCCTCCCTACCGAGACACCAATACCAAGACCACCGCCGGGCCCGACATATGTGCTGGTGCCGCCGGTAGAGTTGTCTCTGAGGCTATTTATCGCGAGTGTCATAATCGAGTTCATCGTATTACTTGTCATCGTGTTGCGTGCGTGGTCTCGTTATTATGTCGCATTGAGACTTGGCTGGGATGACGCATTAGTTTTCGTTGCTTCGCTGTTCTCTTTGGGACAAACGGTCCTGTTTGGGCTCTGTGCGTATATATACTTCTTGCTCCTTCGCCGCGTTGCTTTCTTTTCTCTTTTCTTCCAATCTATTTTGGAAAATGGGCCGAAATAGGACTGTAACTAACGTATATGTCTGTCTGTAAGTGGTCTTTGGTGGTTTGGGTCATCACAGTGATACTGTACCGCAGCCGAATCAATTCTCAATACCGAAGGTGCGTTTTCTTCTTCGCAAAAAACCTCCAAAAGTCTCTCGCCTACCTGCATGAGCGATCTGGGTTTTTGAACACACCTCCCCCCCTCTTCCAAAATAGTGACGAAAGCTCAGAAGACATAAGACTCACACTATAGAGCTAGGTCCTATTCAGTTTTGAGCTCTTCCACATCATCAGCTTGAATTTCTCCAAACTGAGCGCCCTGTGCTTATTCCTACAATTGTTCAGCAATGCAACCGTCGCCAAGGTCACAAAATGCTGTATACTAGCCGTCTCGCTCGGCTCCGTGGGCTTGATTCTGTGGCAGTTCCTCTTCTGCCACCCTTTGTTTAAGATGTGGGAGTGGGATGGGCTTGAGAATTGCGGTGATCGCGTACGTGGATGATTCTCCCCCCCCTCCCCCCGGGGTCATCGCATTTCACAGTTCGGGTCTCTGACATGATGTTTGCAGCAACCGTTGTATCTGGCAGTTTGCTCCTGGTCCATCTTCACCGACCTGGTGATTATAGCAGTGCCACTGCCAGTCATCTGGAGGCTGAAAATGGACCGCGTTCGAAAGATCAGACTCTCGGGACTGTTTGTGGCAGGGCTGGTGTACGTCGAGGCCAAGTCGTGTCCTAGTATTGGAGGTTCCCGGTTGCTAATGTAAGATGCTCGGTCGCAGTGTAACGGCAACATCCATCGTCCGGCTCGTCCTAATCACCACCATCGACTACCACGACGACTTCTCATTCCACAGCGTTCCTGCCACCTTCCTAGCCGTTCTAGAACCGCCAGAAACCATATTCTGCGTCAGTCTGCCGATGATGTACTCGCTCTTCAGCCGAGTGCGGGCCGATATGATTAGGAGCAGAAACGCGAAGACTCCGCGTTTTGGACGCCATTCGCACACGCATAGCTCGGGCTTCGGGAAGCGTCCCGATCTCCAGAAGCACGATTTTGCGCCGCTCGAGACGACCTTTCCAGACCTGTTCGAAATGAACGACATGGAGAGCAACCACCGGCAAGTGATGGTATCGGCGGATAGAAAGGGGCAGGAGAGCCGAATCCCGATGCGTTCGAGAACAATGAGCGTAGACCGCGACGTCGATTTGAGCAAAGGGCTGGACACCACGATAGAACAGTCCTTGCAATATGAGAGCCACCAGCAGAGCGGTGGTATAATGGTTTCAACGGACTTTACCGTATCCGTATCGCATCGCGAATAAGCGCATGATTGGAATTTAATGTATGACGTTCACGGATCGCATGTTGTTTCGGAGGAAGAAGTACCCGGCGTACTTCTTTTGTCATGATACCGCCTAGTTTCACTTCAGCCGTGTCTTATATTACTGCCGTGGATCTCTACAAAGAGGGCACTAGTTGACGCTGTACTCAATGATAATATTTAAAACAGCGGAAGAAAGAGATGGAGAGCTGGCCCAATAATCTCACCCCCTTTCTCTGTGAAGTCGCTTACTCACCGGAAAATACTCTCGAGTCCTATATAATGCGCTTAGCTGCAGCAGGTGCTGTAAGTCATGACAAGGAAAGGCTTCGATTTCCATTTATCAGTATGCAGAACAAGGAGAACAGCGCGAAGTACCGATATGACAGATCATCGCTTCAGCAGGCTACCTTCCTACCTACCTACCTACCTACGGACGTACCTACGGATCCGTACTTCGTACACAACCAAAAGGCCGAGAATGGTAGGTAAAATCCGCGTCCGCTAGCCTAGGTATCCGGGATGGTCCATCGTCCTGTCGACAGCCCCATTTACCTAGGTAGTGTACTACTACTACTACTACGGATCCGTACTACTACTGGTACTAGGTACACTATATATGCTCCGCGACACACCCCCTCAGTTAAGGCGGACTGACGACTTGACTACCTAGAATAACCGGGCTCATATGGCTTATAGAGTATTATATGCTGCGTCTTCTATTTAGTACTGCCTCGCCAATCTTCTTGTGGCGGCTTCTGACTAATCTGATCTCGCGGATTCTTTATTTTTGCCTTAATACTGATCCTCTGTGGAATCGAATTGTGTCTTCTGCGTCTTATGCTCATGCCTTACTGCTAGATCTAGTCTCCGTCTCTCCGAACATATATCTTTCTAAGGTCACGTGAGGCGTGAGGGGAACCTAGCCGGCTGGTCGCAGGGCCAGTTAGCCGCAGCCGGTCTCTAAGATAGCTAGTTTACCTTTTACTCCTAGGTTAGACGTTAGTGTACGGACGTACGGGTCCGTAGTCCAATGACATCGGCCGTGGTAGCTAACTTACTTCGTAGGGAGGTCCATTAGGACGAAATGCGCCAATTGGTTTTCCGCTCACAATTGCCGCTTCCAGAAATGGGAATACGTCCGAAGGAATATACGTAGACTGTTTTTTACCACCTAATCTGACAACTATGAAATCCTTGTTTAGACGTTAATATACTACTACTACGTACGTACTACTAGGTACTTACCAGCAAGCCTCAACCAACATAATACACAACCATTGTTCATCATTATGTATAATAGTCTAGATCCAACTCTCTATGTAAACTACGTATGGACGTAGGTATTCTAGGCACTCAATATAGTGGAACTGGGTCATGAACTCCAGAACGGTTATGGCTTTTGGCATTGATAACTTACTATTCAAACCTGCAAAGATAAGACAATGAATGAGATATAGGCACGGAGTACTGAATTTCTATGAGTAGGCTGTATGTTTCTTCGTACCTAACTAGGTATGTTTCCCAAAGCGTCAATTCAAGTGAATTGGCAGATTTCGTCCTTATGGAGCACCGTCTAATTAGCGCAATGGAATGTGGTGATAAGCACTGAGCGAACCGGGCTCATATACGTAACTGTGACGGAGGGTAAAAGGTTAACCGCAGTACCCTCCACTGGTACTACACTATATATGCTCCGCGACACGTTCATCCTCTCCGATGTGTCTCGCTCTCACATCCGCTACTCCAATCAATCATATCGCATACGACAGACCAAGCAATTGCGCCGACTTCAACAATGGCTGCTCCGAACAAGGCAACGAGAATACCAACTTTGATGGACTTGACGATAGACAATATCACCCCGAACGCGATCACGATCAATTCGCAGAGTGGCGATGGGCGTACGAACTACTTGATGGATCGTTTGATCACTCACCTCCACGACTTTGCCAGAGAAACCCGTATCAGCTCCGATGAGTGGATGGCTGGGCTGAATTTCCTCGTGAAATGTGGCCAAATTAGCGACGATGTCCGACATGTTAGTCTTCCTATTACGATACATCGCACCAGGGCGTTATCGCAAGACTGTCTGAAACAGCACAAACGGAATAGGGGAGGTGAACTAAAACAATGTCGCAACTAGGAATTCATTCTTTTATCCGACGTGCTAGGTCTTTCCCTCCTAGTTGACAATATCAACCACCCGAAGCCACCCCAATCGACTGAAGGTTCGGTCCTAGGACCATTCCACACGCACGATGCGCCTACGCTATCCCAGGGCGCAAACATGTCCTCAGATCCGCTAGGAGAGCCTTTATTGTGTATCTGCACGGTGAAAGACACAAGCGGAAAGCCACTGGAGGGTGTGAAGATTGATATATGGGAGACTGATAGCACTGGGAATTATGATGTTCAGCACTCGGACCGCGACGAACCGAGCGAGCGATGCATCATGGTGAGCGATGCTGATGGAAGCTTCTGGTTCAAATGCATCCTGCCTGTCAGCTATCGCATCCCTCATGATGGGCCAGTTGGGAAACTCCTGAAAAGACTGAACAGACACGCATGGAGACCGGCACACTTGCACTTCATGTTCGAAAAGCCGGGTTTGGATCATCTGGTTACGTAAGTTTTCCGGTTCCACGTGGTGCGTTCCACGGGGTGAAGAAATTTGAAACCGCATGACCGCAAAGTCTCAGTCTGCCGCAATGACTTAGTACTGATATATGCATAATACAGTGCACTATATATACGCGGTGATCCCTACGAAACATCGGATGCGGTGTTCGGCGTCAAGAAGAGTCTGATTGTGGAGCCACAGAAAATAGACAAAGCCACAGCGCAGCAGTATGGCGTTGCCGAGGGTACTTGGGTTCTCAAGCAGGATTTCGTCTTGACCACCGATAAGGAAGCAGAGAATCTAAGGGATCAGCAGGCGCTTGAAGCATTGAAGAAACTAGGGCTCAGCATGAAGCTCGTCAACCACCTACCTGTTCCGGATGTCGATTGAACTGCGCTGCGCTGAAATGCTATGACTCGGAGTGTATCCGGAATTTTCTGTTGTACTCAAGCGCGATTGACCACCGCTTTTTATATTCAATGTTGGACAAGATCTGAGTTACAGAGCAACATGACTTAGGCCCTGACACTTCGTGAACCAATATCGAAACGTAGAGAATAAAGCCCCAGGCTGTAAAATTTCGTGAATCGTGAGATCGAAGCGTTTGGCTCTTCTGATCGAGGAGTGTGAGTACTGTCGCTGTTGCGGTTTGGCGGGCGCCAAGCCAATTCAAGGCGCATCATAGAAAGCGAATGAGAGAAAGCAATTGGTTGAGTTGTCCAACTTCTTAGGCTATCACAAGCTACAGGAGTAGCGTAGGCGTGAATCACCGCGGTAAGCTCCCTAGTGGCCCGTTCAAATCAATCAAAAGTCTTGCACGCCTGTTTCGCCTGTCAAAGTCCTCTCAACGACCACTTTACCCCCAGCACCCTGCTGGTCCGTCTCGTTATCATCGTCACTTTCCCCAAACCAGCCAGGTTCCTCGTTTTCAAACCAAGCATCTTCCTGCTCTCGGCGCTCAATTGTGTCATACTCATCATCCTCGTCGACAGTGCGATAATTGAAGTCCTCATCCCGGCCATCTACGAAACGGTGCTGCAGGAATTCATCCCAACGCATGCGGCCTTCTTCGGCCGTTTGAGGAACGGATTGTTGTCCAATATCTTGGACTTCCAGCGTCTCCAACTCTTCTCTTGTCATGTCAAGCTCTGATGCCGAGCTCAATGCAGGCTGCTGCTGTAATCGGGATGACGGGCGCGATGGACATACATTGACAGTTCTGTTCATAGGTCTTGCCACTGACGTAAATCCATTGGCCTCAATGTTGTTCGCGCGACCTGGAGCTTCGCGTGACGTATTATTCGCCAATTTGGAAAGTCGCGCCTCGCCTCTCAACAGATCGACCTCAAGCACGCGCGCGAAACCCTTGGCACGACCTTCTTTCTCGCGTTCCTCGTGAGACTGGAAACGTCTTATTAAGGCATCATAGAGGGTAGGGTCCGCGAGTTCGTGCTCAAGAGAGCGAAAATATGACGGGTGGCGAGATAGCCATTCCCGTCGGCGATTGCGAACTCTGATTTGGGCTGCATGCGCTGGCGTTTTGGGCGGTCGGGGCAGCGGCTTCTCGTAGGAGAAAGACGATAATGAGTTCAGCGATCCCGATCTTCGGATAGCGCCCAGAGGGGCCGCATGCGATGGAACAGGCGAGCCGACAAGTACCAGTGGTGTCATCTGCGTTTAGGATGATGCGCCACTACATATGTTGTGCCAAATCTAGAGACACAATCTGCTTGTTTTCCACCCTGTATTTATATCAGAGTAGGTGGCGAACATTGATAATCGATCGACATAGCACACTACATTGGTGCTGGTGTTACATATGTTGAAATAAAGATCTTGACTTATCCGTAACAACCGATTTGGTATGAAGCACAGCAGCGCGCTTACATACGCTAGATTACTAATGCAGTATTTAAGAATGGTGAAGGTTGAACGGGCCGTTCCGGTCCGCCCTAGTTAGTTACACGCTTTGGTGCCCGGCTCTTTGTACACTGCAATTTTCTCCCGTTCCCATTTCAGATAGTATGAAGGTCGACACCATTGATTGTTCCATCTTGTCATCAATAACGAAATATGAAGTTACCAGATATTGACAGCTTGATTAGGATATGAGGTAGGACGCTGAAATGGTATGTAGTATAGTGTACTTACCATGCTAAGTCAGAGCAGTTGGTCACTCCATATGCATTATACACAACCAGAGCATCAAGCTGGTCGAACTGGCGGTATATGTCGTGACACTTGCTATCTACACCTACCCGGCGGTTGAATAAATTAGTGCTGAAAAGAATGGGAACCTGAGGCACTGCGCATACCTCTACAATAGAGGTTTAGGTGATGGATATGATGAACATATAGCACGAACTGAACCATGGTTCTCTCACACACAAACTTCTTCAACCGCCGGGTAGGTGTATATCACATATGATGACCTATTTACATAGCAGGTACCAATAAGGGCCAGAGGAACTGGCTACTCGCGCTTAATAAAGAATCTCATTGTCCATACTGACTGGCACAAAAAGAGCGGTGAAACAAACGTACAATGTAGTAACCACGAAACGTTGTTGACACGCGTTGTGTTGGGAGTTTCATCTCAAGCGCAATTTGCGCCAGCCAGCTACTTTGTACGTAACTATACAAAGCGCTCGGAATGTTTAAAAAGCAAACATTGGCGACAACCAGAGTTCCGCGCGTATCACTCAACCTTCAGTGTTCTTCATGTACTCTAAATTCCCTCTAATTATATGTTATCATTCTTGTCAGCCAACCACAAGACGCGATTTAAAGTCACAGGCAAATAAGACAACATCGAGTTCGAAAATCCAACGACTATCCCAAAAAAAAAAAGTGCTCTAGGAACATCAGACCTCAAAATTGTACAATATAGACTGTATATTGATAGCTCGTCACAAATGTCTGCTGACAATTCCAAGAAAACTCGAGGCAATGGTCTTGGGAACAGCACAATGGTGCCGCGAGCGAAAGTCACCCATGCACCAGCTTCCTCAGCAGTTGAACCCGTTGTTCGCGCTTCATCACATATGCCTCGTGGGTATAAGTTCGTTCCTAAAGGCAACCCCTACATGACTCGTAACTGTAGGCAGCAAACACAGCAAGCACACCAGGTCGTATATGCTGTTGTCGACAGCAAGAAGAAGCAGATAGGAATTCGAGTCCCCAGGACAATATACGCGACGGTCCTGAAATCCGAGACAGAAACGCGGACGGAGCGGCAGCAAGCCGTCCGGAAACGCGACAGATGTACAGAAAAGTGCTTTAGCGAAGCAGGTAAGTAATCACTCCCTAAACAACCCCTATTATTCGAGCCCTTTCTTCGTCAATTCTTTCACTTCTTTGTTTCATACTCCCTTGTTCGAACCCTTTCTTTCATCGTTTTCTTTACGCTATTGTTGAATTGTCCTCCTCCATTTAATCCGAATCAAACGCTAAAACCACATGCCTAGTCCTAGCGAAGTTCCCACGTATACCACGCGAGCGGCTCCCCACGATCATAGACCATGCAACGGAGAAGCGCAAGGGCCGCGTAGGACGTACAGGGAAGATAGAAATGGATGACAAAGTTCATCTGGCCGTACAGGCCCACATCCGCCATCACGATACAAACTACGAGGAACTGCTGGAGATCGGCGTTAATCGTCAAGAGGCCAGAGCTATGATATCGCAGAGGGTCAGGGAAAAGCTAAAGGAATGGGGTGCAACGCCAAGGACGAAGTCAAGGAAGTCTTCGAAGAAATGAACGAATGACGTAGCTCCTCGGGAATCGTCCCTGAGCCTGAACGACGCTGCAGAACTCCCGAAGTAAGGGGGATGGACTGAGTGCGCTACAGCAACGATGCCAAGTCCGGAAAACCAACACAAGACGAATATAGTACCAGGCCTGAGCCCGGACAATCCAAGAGGATCACACGTGTGTTCCCACTGCTAATAAATTTCTTGCACTCGACATGCTCCTCGTCCTGGTCACTCAATAGAATAGCGACCATGATCTTGCCTCTACAACTTTCGTAGTTTGCGTATCAGGACTGATGATTGTGTAGCAGCCCAATGCCAACCTACAGTTGAAGCAAACTTCAGCATAATCAACTTGTTCGATTGGAATCTCAATGCTGTCAGACACTGTCCTCGATACCGCAACTGAAAGGAATTATCTAGTAGATAGATTCGTAGTAGACAGCGACCTGTCTCCTTCGTGCCAAAAGTAAGAATATCTTGCCGGTCTTTTTCGAAAGCCCGCCATAACGTTTGTAATAAACCTAGCCCTCAGATTTGCAAAGACCATATTACCGGATTCTCAACGCTTTGAGTGAGCAGAGACGGGCATTATTTGCGTATGAGCTACAATGAAAACGGCCCTGTCATTAGGATATGGAATTGGCTGTAGTAGACACATATGAGGATGTTATATAAGCATGAAATAAGCAGATGTGACGGTAATGACAAGCTATAATACTGCCCAAGATGACTCTACAAACAGGAACCGACCAATCGTGACACAGATATCCTGTGAGACCCAAAGACCCTGTCAAAGTACCCCAAAAAGAAGAGTACGGGTGTTCGGACATAAGTATACAGACTAAGTCGGTCGGACAAGCTATTTCAGATTCAAAAGACTCCGCATTCCACCGAAATTGGGGCTGCAGGGAGGAACGCATAGTGTCAAGGAACAGGGGCCAGTATTGAATAGGGTACATCGAACATCCACGAGGCGCCAAGTTCCCCGGGACGATGACTCGAGGGTTTTCAAATTGGCCACAGCCTCGGGCTTTTCATTGCGCCCCAATCGGTAGACCGAGCAAGGGGCGCCGGCTATTTTGCCTTACTCTCCATTAAGGCGGAATCTCTGACCTAGGCGGAATTCAACCTCCGAACGAGCGAGATCCACTGTTGCCGTATCCTTACCACGACGAGGGGGTAGCATCCATCAGGCCCTAATAAGTCGTTTGACTAACTGTTTGAGCTTTAGAGAACCTCCTCATACATGTATAAGCCTCCTGCTCGCCCGCGTGGATATCGTCTCCGAATCAACAGGGATTCTCTGAGCGCATACAGGGACGTACTCGTGCCTGGCATAGAACATACAGGGCATCGACAATTTTCATCTGCTCTGAAGAATGTTGATTTCCTCAATCCGAGTAGCTCCGCCCAGAAATTCTCGAACTGTTTCACGATCTCGTCCATTGTCTCCTTGAACGACCATGTTCACTATGTCCCCATCATCATTCATGACTAGACGACCAGAGCGCCCGTCACGCCACTGCATGCTGATTTGCTTTGCTTCGGCATCGGCGGCGCTGATATCGACAAATGTTGATTCTGATTCTGGGTCCGCGGCTTTCTTCGGACCCAGACCGGCTGCCCTTTTCATGTCACCAATGACGGCGGCGCGATTGTGATAGCGCACTAGCTCCCGGCGCAAAGAGCGAGCAAAGAGTGATAGATCCTGCTTGACTTGGGTATCATGGTCGCCTTTAGCGGGAGGCGATGGTAAATAACGGGCGGCTAGGCCAGCCAATGGTATACACTGGGGTACAGTATGACGATGGACACGGAGATAGCGGCGGTTCGCGTACGGTCGGGTTAACATGACATAATAGGGTCGGACGAACTTCGCTTTGGACATGATTTCAAATCGCAAACCGAGAACGTTTCCGTTGTCTACGGCATTGGGATCCGGGTCAACGACCTTGAATGTGGTGATAGCGGCGCAGGCGCGGTACAAAGATTGCTGCTTGTGGGCAGATTGCTCCTCAAAGCGTGCGAGGAGCTTCTGTCTTGCTATGTCGCTGGCGCCTGGCCATTGGTCACTGGCCGTTTGTGATTGGAGAAGTGCGCGTGTCGAATCCGCCGTCATCAAGGCCGAAGCCTGCAACTTCACATCGTTCTTCAACGAGTCCACTAATATCGTACAATGTAAACATAGAGTCGCAAAGCGGCAAAAGGTAAACAAAGCGCCGCGACGGACATACCCTGAGCTCTCAACTTGGCAATTTCATCATGTAGTCTGTCTGCTACAGATAATTCAGGGGATAGAGATATGTGACTCGCCATATTGAAGTCTGAGGGGTTAACGGTCGGCTGTATTTGAGTGGTGATTGTGGGATGTAGAAAGTTGTCGCATCGCATAGGTAGGTACCTATAAGTAAGGTAGGTAATCCGTACCTAGGTAGTCCGTAGGTACCTAGGTAACGGAGACATTCTAGGCATCTTGATTGGTATTTGTACCCACTAGATAGGGCCATCAGTTAGGCACGGGTAGGTACCTACCTTACCCCCTGCCCCTCGGTATGTAACTACCAGGTAGGTAGGTAGGTATCTGCTTACATAATGAGAATACATAGGTACCTAACCTAAGGTACTCTGTAGTTGGTGTAATAACGAGGGATTGGTTCTCGAACACTTTACCTACCACGCACCCAACAGGTACGGTACCTATTCTTCTCTCCATTCCCCTGTCAAAAAAAAAAAAAAAAACATCTACACTACGGACTACCTACACGTTAATCGCTGCCTACCAACGTCCATTCCTTGGACACGATAGGTAGTGTAGGTACCTACCTAGGTGGCCTTACCTGCCTACCTATTGTACCTAGATTACCTACATAGAAACGAATTACCTAAGACAGTCTCAACCCTACCTAACCTAGAGCGAACCTAGGCAGATTATCTGTGTAGATTCTACGAACGTACGGATGTACGTCCGTACGGAATACCTACAAGGACACCATAGCGGCAAATAGCCCGGCCTTACAAAAGGAGCCGCAAAAGGCCACCTTTTTCTTTTACTTTAGGTACTCTCTATCCATAACTTATCCTCTGCTTCCCAGAGAAAGCGCTTTTTCCCCTTTACAAACAAGTTCGATCTCTCTTGTTCTCATGCTTTAAATACCGATTCAGCATAATATTTGCTTGCTGCCTATCGTGTATTGTATTGTATTGTATCTTAGGTTACTCTCCTTACATGCGCAACGGATGCTCCAACGTTATCTACCTACTCCCTACCTACTCCCTACCTACCTGTACACTACATACGATTCGCCTACGATCTCTACCGAATCTATTTCTGGTGTTTTCTTAGTAATAAGAACTTAGGCCTGATCGCGCTTAGCAGATTTCCCTACCTATAGGTACTACCTACCTAGGTAATCCGTAGGTATTCCAGAATCTCAGATGAATAAAAGGTGTTACGGAACAATCAATTTAGACTTAAAGATTTAACCCGGCTCAGTCAGCGCGAGTCTTCTGCCTTTAATCCTTCCCTTCGCCCGCCTCTCCCTACAAATCCGAATGGCCCGAGCTCGACGGTCAAAGCCATCCAGCAGAGACAAACTGTCTGTCTCAACTTTTGGTTCTACGCCTGACCGCGCTGATGACAGCATGGCCAACGTCGAGCTTCGGCGCAAGTCTGCGGTCCTCCAGGACTCTGGCCAGGTCACCGCAAACCATATCTCTCGCGAATCGTTTTCATTGGATGATAAAATCCCAAGAACTCCGGTCTTGAACAACCATGGCTTTTTGGAACTGCCCCGGGTAGACCAGCGGAATTTCTTGCTGCTGGTCTTGTTGTATTTCCTCCAGGGTGTGCCCATGGGATTGGCTGGTAGCTCTGTACCTTTGCTCCTGAAAGAACGTCTGTCATTTGGTGAGATTGGTGTGTTCAGTCTGGCCGCCTATCCGTACTCTCTTAAGCTATTTTGGAGCCCCATAGTGGACGCTGTGTGGAGCCCCCGGTTTGGCAGGAGGAAAAGTTGGATTCTCCCGATTCAATTGATGTCAGGCATCGGCATGTTGTGGTTAGGCTCTAGGATCGAGAATCTCATGGCGACCACCGGAAAACCAGGCGGACCGAGCGTCTGGAACTTCACTGGCTGGTGGTTCTTCCTCGTCCTCATGTGTGCCACCCAGGATATCGCCGTAGATGGGTGGGCTTTAACTCTGTTAACACCTGGCAATGTTTCTTATGCTTCCACGGCACAGACGGTTGGTCTTACAGCTGGTCACTTTCTATCTGCCACTGTATTCCTCGCTTTCAACTCCGAAGACTTCGCAAATACTTATTTTCGCTCCGTGCCCGCGGAAGGGGGCATGATGACCCTCGGTGGCTACCTGACCTTTTGGGGCTGGGCTTACATTGCCATTACCGTTGGCCTGGCACTCCTCAAGAAAGAAGAGAAGACGCAGAATGAGGATGGTATATGGGATGTCTACAAGATCATGTGGGATGTTCTAAAGCTCAAAAACATCCAGACCATTATCATCGTTCACCTCATCGCCAAAATTGGTTTCCAGGCCAACGATGGTGTGACAAACCTCAAGCTCTTAGAGAAGGGTTTCGGTAAGGAGAACATGGCCTTGACGGTCCTCATCGACTTCCCGTTTGAAATCGGCCTGGGATACTATGCTGGCAAATGGTCGCAGGAGTACACGCCCATGCGCCTCTGGTGCTGGGGCTTTATTGGTCGACTTGTCGCCGCGATATTCGCGCAATTCACGATTAGCATCTTCCCGGCGGACGGCGTAAATGCATGGTATCTACTCCTCGTCATCGGCGAACATGTGTTCTCGACTTTCACGCAGACAGTTATGTTTGTCGCCATCTCGGCCTTCCATGCCCGAGTTGCGGATCCTGTAATTGGCGGCACTTATATGACATTGCTCGCAACGTAAGCTTCATTTGTCCCGCTTTAATTGGATAAACATGTACTAATATGGCCTCAGTGTGTCTAATCTCGGCGGTACATTCCCCAAATTCTTCGTCCTCGGATTAGTAGATTATTTCACGCAAGCCACGTGTCATCCCCCGTCAGCTACTCAGCTCGAGAAGCTAGACGTCTCGAAGCTGAAGGGTCCGTTGGTCACAGACGTGTTCTCCTGTGCTGTTCAAGTGGAGAAAGAGCGATGCGTCAATGGTGGCGGCTCATGTGACATCCTCCATGATGGTTACTACATCGTGAACATATTATGTGTCATCGTCGGTGTCTTGACTTTTGTAATGTACATCCGGAAAAGGGTTACGGCCCTTCAGAATCTGCCGTTGAGGGCCTGGCGTTTGAACGAACAGAAGGCCTGATAAAGGAAATCTTTTCATGTTATCTACCACGAAGTAACAGAAAACAGATAGAAAAGAGATGATCTTAGACACCATGAATGATGGCTCCTGGTGATGCTCTCTTATATCGTAGTATTCATTATTAGTCAAGCAGACCAACAAGTCGGCATTAGTCCAGTTTGATGCTCGAGGGGGGGTACGAAATAGCAAATACTATCTAGTACAGTTATCAATTAGACGAAGCCGCATGACGCAGAGGCCTACAGCCAGCCGCCTGCCGGCCAATCGGGATAATAGTCTTAGCGCTGCGAACGACCTCTTCTCAATCGCATATCCTTGCTCATCCAGTCATCCCGTCATCCAGTCAGATTTCAACGCCCATCAAAGTTAGAAACTAAAGCAGAACACACCCGAATACCAACTACTCCCAGACTCGAGACCATGATTAGAAGCGAGGAAAAAGAAAGGAAATCGTTCACAAGTCTCCGAGGAGGTAGAGATCTCCCTCGCTCCAGCCCTTCTTCTCGCCAGGCAGCGAGACGCTCTCCCACTCCTTGCGCGTAACGTTCTTCCACTCCTCGATGGGAAGCCAGCCGATATAGGAGCGGTCGCCGAAGCCACCGACCCAGTACACCTGCTGCACGACAAGTCTCAAGAACTCACTTGTGTGGACCCGGCTTCCAGGGAGCCAGTAACGGGCATCGCGGTGCGCCTTCACGAAGCACTCGGACAGCGTCGAGATGGGGACGTCATCGATCTTCTCGAGGTAGCCGAGCAGACTAAAGCGAGGGAGATTCGCGGCGCTGTAGGGGACCCTGTCCGATGTCTCATCGTCCACGTCGAAGCCAAGCCAGCTCTTCAATTGAGACAGGGGCCCGGTGGATTGGATGCGGCGGTCGGGCGGGTATGGCGGGGTCCATTGCTGCGACAGACTGACGTTGGACCCGTCCCGCGCGTTCTTGAAGGTAGTCTCGACGTTGATGGCTAGGAGCGTCGGGTTACCTTCCTCCTCGCAATCGGCGACGTACTCCATCATATTGTGTGGCATGCCACCTAGACCCTCGGGCCGATTTTCTGCCGTCTTGTACTGTCCATCTTTCTTATCTGAGCCTGGAAACGTGGTACCGAGATCGCCAAGTGGCGTCAGGGCCAGGATGCGTCGGCCTAGCACTGCCGACTCGTATGAAGTTGGGATCCGATATCCTGACGTCGACGCCAGCGAATTGCTCAAGATATTTTGGGGCGGCGAGCTTGTGCCCGCTTCGGCTGTGATGGCCAGGGAAAGCAGAGGGATGCTGAAGAACTTCATTGTGGAAAGCGGGGTGTATGTAGGTAGATCACAACGATGGAGAAAAGGGAGGTACCTATTCTGTGATGTGTTAAGGGAAGAGGTCACATTAGGGGTCCAAGGCCTTGATTTATATACATAAATACTCGCCGCTTTTCGTCACCTGATGATATTTTCTCTAGTAGTACGTGCGTAAGTTGGCGTACCAAGGACGGAATGTCCCAAGTGTACACCGCTGACGAAGTAGTCTAGCCAGGTGTAATCCGTAAAGTGAAAATCGGAAAGATGCTTCGAATGAAGACCCACCTGTGCATTCCCTAAGTATCTACCTAGAGGTAGTAGGTAGTGTAAGACCTCCTTACATAGTAGAGTGTTTGCCGATTTATGTTCATAATTCACCCGAGCAATGTCTTGAAGCCTTGGATTCTCCACTTGTCAGAGAAGAAGTTTGAGATACCTAGGTAGGTAATTCAAGGTAGGTGATTCAAGGTAGGTCAGCGGCGCCCCGTCTCACTCTCTAGATAGAATGAGATTAGTGTAGAGGTACGGACGTAGGTAGGTAGTCCGTACGGATCCGTACACGTAAATGTAAATAAGGACCTGGCGGACTGATTCACTTTCTACGAGTAGGTAGGTACCTATAGGTACCTAACTCCACCCGTACATGGACTACTTATACGGATCCGCATTCATTAAGCGGTAACTTAGCTCATCAACTACCTACCGGTACCTACATGCTTATAGTAGGGTCATGACGTAAAAATTGTGCATGCGAATGCGTTTCAAGAACAAACAAATCCTACGCATTGGGTACCCAGGAGTCCCGTTTGAAAACAAACTAGGGAATGCGGAGGAAGACTGAAATTATCTCTATCTACTTCGTGTCCCAGGACTCAAATGATATCAAGCCAGGATCCAAGACAGTCATGCGCGTTTTACCGTGTGTGTCTGTGAGTCGGCGTGTAACAGCAAACCGATTATGTAAACATACTTCGTTTTCTCCATATATATCAATAGCTACATATCGAGTTACTCAGTAGATCGACGCCACCTAAGTAAGCTGTACCTAAGTATTACGTATTCCGTAGCCTACCTAGCGTTTGCCACACCCTTCCTACCAAAAGCGAAGTCACATGACCTAACTGGGGCTTTCAACCCACGAAATCAAATCTTATCCAGTGACTCCTCCAAAGTGAAGAAGCCTCTGCCTATCTACGCTCAACCCTCTGTCCCGCCGACACGCATCCATCGACGACACAACTACACACCATTTCACATAAATAGTCCACCAACATGGGTAAAGTTCACGGAAGTTTGGCTCGTGCCGGAAAGTAAGTTCGTTGATTTTGGAAATTCCTCATCCATCTGGGCCCTCTTTCGCATGCTAATACATCCATTTAGGGTCAAGTCTCAGACTCCCAGTACGTATATTTTGAATTTGATTGGGTGAAAAAGGAATCGGAAGCATTTCGCGATGTGGGAGCGTGAATAATCTACTGGTTGCTCGCAAAGCCGCAACATCCGACGAAGCCGCGGTACACCTCGAATTATCCCGCCTGAAATGACAACGACCGAGCTCGCGATCGACCCCGGCCCACCCGCAATCCAGTCGCACTATCATCCGCTCTTCCTAACGAAATGCTTCCTGCCTTTGCCCGTACTCCTGCGTCGACAATCTTGGTTATATAGAGGTGCTGATGATTATCTCGCAGAGGTCGAGAAGCAGGAAAAGGCCAAGCTCCCTAAGGGACGTGCCAAGAAGAGGCTGCTGGTGGGTTATTTCCTGTTTTTACGGACATGCTGCGCATCTGGATGAACCAACCCAACCGCTTGTTCGCCCTTTTGCCTTCCTCACACCTACTCTTCTGTCTCCGGTTCAGAGTCGGCTGTCGCGCCGGTGATGCCAAGCGGCGAACAAGGGTCATAGCTCTTGATGTGCTTCCGCGCGGGGCAACATGTCAGCCATGTGACTTGCGCATTAAGTGCGGCTGGCCAGCATCGATACTTGGCATTATTAGCCCTGATTCTGTCTCAACTGATGGATATCTCATGATATCAACGTCGAATGTAGGGCTTTCGCTAACATGGGAACAGTACACTCGTCGTTTCGTTAACGTCACCTTAACCGGTGGCAAGAGAAAGGTGAGCCGAACCGAAATCGAGAGAAATACAGCTAGTCGCTAATGAATACAAAAAGATGAACCCCAACCCTGGCAACTAAACGCCATTTTGATGTTCGATCGCGCGGAGGCAGCCGAAGCCATGGTTTAGAGATGTAAGAGAGAACAGATGAGCAGTTCCCAATGACGCTGTACTCTACACGTCCATCTCTTTCTTCAGGCGGATGGGAACCATCTTGCTCAATGCCTATGCCTATGCAGGGATGATTCGGATGAGGTCATGGTGAACATGTTCGCAACGTTTTTTCGGAGTCATACGGTGACATTATCCATTCAGGCTTGGTCATAACACTCAAGTCTGTCTGTTCTATATCTGCATGGATTGTGCCTGGCGAGGCAAGCAAAAAAATAATCAGAGATCCATCAATTTCCGAATCTTCCTTGGTACATTTCCAGTGATTTGTTTTTGTACGACATGGTCGTCTGTATTCAGTAAGAAGATTGGTCATCCCAACCCTATAGGTTGTCATGCTTTGTTTCCACCACACTCATTCCCACCATCTACCCGTCATGCCTCAGCCACGTCCCAGAGTTATCCTCTCGGTTTGCAAGTTCACAAAATCACAATAATTAAGCCGAACACGTGAGTTAAGCCAAGGAAAAGCCATCTTCCCTTACCAGTCGCTACCTACATACATACCCTGTAACATACCTTATGAGGCATGTATGTAGCAGACAAAGAGTTGGATCAATCTCGCAACAGAAGAATAGGTATCACCAGCTACTACCACCTACCAGCCTCGGTACGTGGTACGATCGGTCGATTCTATATACTACGACTTTTGTATGTGCCATTTTTCTCGAAATACACCTGGCCGAAAACACGAGCACTGGAGCGTACCCGTATTATGGCTTCTGTAACGGGGGATGCGCGCAAAAGTAGTAGTAGTAGTGAGCATGTTTCTTTTTTTTTTTTTTTCGAGTTCGTATAGGTGGGTTGAGGGGGGGTGAGGGAGGGAGGGGAGGGTTTACGCAGTATGTTTTGTCTTTGGTTGGGAGGTTGGCTGGCTGGCTGGCTGACTGGCTGACTGACTGACTGACTGGCCTGCTTCGTCTTTCTGAAGTGGTGTTGGCTGGTATGTATGTACACCTAGGTACTCGTGGGTTTTCTATGTTGGATCATAAAAGTAACTTGTTATAACTTATTAGGGTCAGTTTGTGCTATAATTTACCTACACGCACTATGTATGTATGTCTATAGTCCGTGGTGTAAGGTAAGGTAGGTAGGAGAATGTGAGAAGTCATATTTTGCGGGACGCATGGCGTCGTCTTAGAATGTATGTATTCACTTATGTACGTATCTATATGTATGTGGATGTATGTATTATTTGTTGTTTTCTTGCGACACACACACACACTCCCTCTCTCTCTCTCTCTCTGCGGTGTTTTTTTATTGTTATTTTTTTCTGTTTGTGTGTGTGTGTGTGTGTGGTAGGAAGTGAGTGGTGTGTAGTATAATGTGGTATTCCCCGATCGTTGCACAGGATACGATGCGTATGCTGGGTATCAGTGGGGGTTGGTTGGTTCGGAGAGGAGAGCTGAGTTACGTCCTTGATTTTTCTCCCCAGGGATAAGGATGGATGGGTGTAAGTAAGTGGTGGAGGAGAGGGGGGGGGAGGAAGGGAGAGATATCCGGTACCCTCTCTATCCTGTATGTATGGTCCTTTTTCTTACCAAGCTTAGGTCCTTATCCGTCGCCATTACTGCGGTTTCGGTTGGTGGTTTTTTTCTTCCTGTCCTATCCTGTTTTGTCCTGTTTGATTCGTGGTGCGGGTTTTTTTTTTCTCTCTCTCTTTCGTATTAATGCTACTACCATTGGAATTGATGGTGGTTTGTATGGTACATCGGGGATCGGTTGTCTTATGCGAGATTTTCGGCTTTGAAGTGGGCGGGAATTTCATGGCTTGGGTTTCAGTCGTTTCAATTCGTCTGGTTTCTTGTTACTCGACTGCTTTGGCGACATACATATCAGATGACTATCTACACTAGATACACACATACACCTCTGCCGGACCAAGATTGTTAGTAGACTACAAAGCAGGGGTTGGTGCTTGGCTGAGATGTCAACAGATTGTTGTTAGTGTACCAAACTTTGGGAATGGGCTTGGAGCACCTGTCATGGGCCAGAGCCTGGTCCGAGCCCTGGCTTTTGTAGCATACTAACAATCTTGGGGCCGGCAGAGGTGTAGGTAGGTACATGGTTGCTGCTGATGTGTGTGGGAGATTACCTACTGCCCCCGATGTCCGTCCAGGTTGTGTGAAAACTCACTTTGTTTTTCTATGCGTTGATATTCAGAACCCGGTTTCGACTCGAATTGTGGTGTTATTTCCCTCTGACGTGTCCTCATTCCAATCTTGGTTTTCGCAAAATTTTTTTGGGCTTGTGCATGCTTCCTTTGATGCCGCCCTCGTCGACATGAGAACGCAAAGCTTGAACCGAAGTCTTTAATGGAATCTTAGAGCTTCCCATATCTCAATGACGTCGTAAGCTAAGGTCAATGACCCCTTGTCACTTAGTGGTATGTATATCTTGTTGCCGCGGTGGGCTGCGTTCTGGTTTATCATGCTTGATGTGACGGAATATGTTCATATGGCGACTCGTGGCCCGTGGAGGGTTCGGCCCGCTTGATTGCTACGTATTCTGGGGTGACGTCTCTCATTAATGTCTCAGATCCTCGTCTTGCATAGCAACGAGCTTAAGCTGAGCCGTTTGGCCGACAAATATGCTGAAAGGGATACTTACCTACTCTTGTTTACCTACCCATGATAGAAAATCGAGCTATCGCAGTTCATTTTCCATTGACTTTGTACAATACTGCTCTTAGATAGGTATGCTAGCGCTTAGATCAGTACGGATCTGTACAAATGTAATCCTGTAAAAGTATCGTAGCTCCAATAATTACTCCTGGTCGCGTGTGAGTAGTTGTAGGTAAGAGGGCACCACGGCAGATGGTCATTTTTTCAAGTCACGTCAATTCGAGGTCATTGGTATTATTTATAGATAAGCCACCGACTATCTAGTTTAATACATCCCGATATCTCAAACGTCGTGAGCCGTTGTGTCGAAGCCAGGATATGTCTGTTCGTTGAACTCAATTGACGTATTATAGGCGTCGCGGGCCACATCGTTTTTTTTCCCCACGTTCCTACACACTCGA
Source organism: Xylaria nigripes (assembly GCA_022984845.1). Lineage (NCBI taxonomy): Eukaryota > Fungi > Ascomycota > Sordariomycetes > Xylariales > Xylariaceae > Xylaria > Xylaria nigripes. The sequence goes on along the minus strand of JAJJKC010000041.1, from coordinate 50,049 downwards.
AAAGCCTAGTAGGTAGAGTGTTCCGTCCGGACTACGTCCGTACTCGGCAGATCTATAGCCGGAGTCTGGTGAGAGTACCTGCCCACTGTATAAGAGCAGCGGAGTAGGTATCTTCCTAAAATCCCATCAACGGTGTTCCTTCGGACCTATTCTCGGTCGGCATCCTAAGCTTAGTTTTCAATCCCGATATCAACGTCCTCGATTCACAGTTTTCTACTTAAGCAAGCTCTCTCCCCTCGCCGTTAGGCAGTTGGATAGAATCTAGCTTCGAGGTAGGTATTTCTAGCAACTTCCCCAACCGACAAGCTCTGCGTTGACTCTCAAGACCAAACTTCCCTACCTACTCCGTACACGGAGCTATGAAAGAGTACCTACTGCGTCAATCTATGAAGCCGACAATCTAAAACTTAGCATCCTTTGAACCTACAACCTAACTCGCTTCACTCCTCAGACCCTGACTCGGTAATCATCTCATTCTAAAACTTGGAATATGACTTCCCAAAGACAGGATCCCGTGGTTGTATTGAGGTAGTCTTGGGAGTAGGTACGAATCCGTACTTAACAAATGATTACAAATACTTTTTGAGTTCGGGAATATTCTAGGAATAGGAATGCGGCCATGAGAATACCAACCGCGGTCAAAGCCCTATTATGGCACCCAAAGGTTCCAAACAAGTCTTGAAATCTTCGTTTAAATAACGACTTGTGCCCTTTTCCCGAATTTCAGGCCAGATTAGAATGTAGATAATTAAATCCCCGATTACTTAAAACAAATGCTACCCTTTTCCCAAAGTCACACAACGTCCTTCCTTTCCCCCATCAACTGCCAGCTCCTTGCTTACACCGCATGCTTGCACAGAGACACTCCAAACGGCCTGGAAGGTAGCGTGCACCGGTAGTCAGCTAATATACCCTGCGCCAAAGAAGCTTTCTGTTACCTACCACTCGATCCAAAGAGAAGGAGAAGAAGAACGAGAACAAGAAGGTAAACTCGTAATGCATAGGTACCGCAAACTAACCAACGCTACCTACTCCATCGAAGAAGGTAGGTAGTACCCAACAAACCGATATCCCCGAACCAAGTTCATAACCTAGGTAAAGCCAGATGGAGATATAATACCTACACTACGGACGTACATACCTTGGTAACCTCCTGACCAGTGCAGGAATATTGCAGTGTACTGTAGGTAGCAGGTAGGTAGGTACAATGCAATCCCACCTCCCCTGATCCCTGCGCCGTCCTCCCATCGTGGCATCGCCTTACCTACCTACACTACTTACACAGCAGCAGGCAACCAGAGCTATGCGCAATCAACTGACTGACTGTCAACCTACACTAGAAAGGTCTCGTGAGCGGACCTAGCAAACTACCTAGCCTAACCTACCAAACCTAGTGGCCACGAGTGAAAAGCACACCTAGGTATGTAGATCAACGAAGAAGAGAGAGAGAGAAAGAGAGAGGGAGGGAGGGAGAGAAGGAGAGAGAATCCGCTTACACTAAATACCCACCTTTACCTAACTAACGCCGTCGCCGTTCGCTCAGAAAACAAAAAAAAAAACCAGGTAAAACTCTACCTATTCCGTACCTACCTACCTATCTAGATGGGTAGGTACCGGTGGTCGGTAGTTTGTCCTGCTCCCTCGTAGCGTAGCGTAGCGTAGCGTCGTCGTGGTCCGCCACCAAGTCTCGTTACGAGCATGGACATCTCCTTACCACGGAACGCCCGCGACGGCTCGCTTAGGTACGGACTTGATGCAGGCAATGCTTTTCTATCACATTTAGACGAGGGGGACGACGCGTCATTATATAGTGTAGGTGTAAGTATATGTACACTAAGTACGCAGACAATTGAGACAGAGGAAAATTCGAGCGTTTGTTTCGCTAAAATCCAACCACTGTCCTTTTCGGGCTGTCTCCCCCACCTTGCTCTTTTACTCCTTCTTCTCCTTCTTCTCCTTCTTCTTCTTCTTCTTCTTCTTCTTCTTCTTCTATGTTGGCAGGTAGGTAGAGTGGCAGCACTCTTCATTGGGATGTAGGTAGGTCACTCGTTATATTATATACGCTGTTCACGTTGTTCTGAGTAGCCAGATTCACGTTAAAGCCGGATTGTGAAATTAGGTAGTAACGCGGCCGAACAGGCGTAAACCTACCGAAAAAAAGAGGTAAAGAAAGAGTGAAAAACTAGGGGGAATGCAGTTCGGCAGGATAGTCCATTGGATTTTGTACATACATTCGTCCGTAGTCTGTAATTAATCTTCTGGATACCTATTGTAGACATTGTACGGAGTAGTTTGTCCGTCTACGAGCTGAAAGCCGCCAAGACACGAACCGGAGAGCCCCGCGAAGAGGTTCACACTGGTCTACCTATCGGTTCGATTTGGGGAAGGGGGAGGAGGGGGAGAAGAGTTCGGGTATTGAATGTTGTGTGTATGTACTGGGTGTTAACTTACATATAAAGATGCATTGAAGGCGACCCAACCGACCCAGATGAAAAGCCCTCATTTATGTATCTCAAAAAAGTATTCCGACAAGGACAAACAAATATAACCCTTAAGGAACAAAAACACAATAGACAGACAGAAACCTGTAATGCTTAAAAAAAAGGAATCAATAACAAAGCATGGTATCAAAATGTAAACGACAGTCATCCAACTTGCAGAAATAGAGGTCAATGACCACCACCCCATTACGCCGAATCGTGTGCGATGCTATCGTGAATCATCCTAGTGCCTCCCTCCGTAACACGCATGTTTATCGAACGACATTGAGTCTCCGACCCGAACGCACCAGCAGAATGTTTCTCAGACAAGACTTTGAATCCAATGTCCGCTCTGGTACTCTAGATAGGGCGCCAAGTGGCGCCACTGCAGATTTGACCTGCATGGCGCCTGTAATATTGATGCACATATCCCCTTCTATCTTAACGAAATTCAAAGACTCATAGTGAGCCATTCCCATTCCTGAGGCCCAGTTCCGGTACCAGGCGCCATCATTCCACCGGCCTGAGCACCAGGTATTCCCGCCATGCTGGATCCCATCATCGGGCGCTGCGTCATGCCAAAGTTGCTGGCGATACCCACGTTCCCAGGGGTCTGCATGGGCAAAAACCCGCCTGAGGAGCTGACGGGCGGAGCCGCTTCGTTCGAGCCAGGGGAATTCTCGGGACTATCGACATCCATGCCGCTTGCTGATTCACTCACGCCAGCACTCTTGCTGCTCCGGCGCTGTCGCTTGGACGAGCCGGCGGCAGCAATGCTACGGGGTAGAGATGCCGCGCCAGGACCAGGGGTGTTCTTTGGAGGGGCCGCCGCGATCGGAACGACACCCTTGCCCCCGACAGCACCAGTCGTTGAGCCTGCATAACTGGCTGGTGTGCTACCTGCTGTGTTACCACCAGAACCATTGCCACTGGCTGGACTTTCGCCTTCGATCACACTCCCGGCTCTGGTCATGGATGTGGGAGGTGTGGCCGCCTGTGCCCCCGCGTTATTGGCTGTGGACATGGTGAGCGTTGAGTTCTTGCGCGACGCAGGCCCAGACGCTGTACCGGATCCACTGCCGGCGTTCTTCTTGGACCGCGCGCTGCCGCTGCCACCTACGGGCAGAGTCGCGCCTGATCCCCGATTGCGTTTTTTGATAACATCCGTCTTCAAACTGAGGGGTCTCACGACGCCGTGTAGCTTTAAGAATAGACCACATGCGTTACATAATGGCTGCCCTTCAGGATTACGTCGCCAAAGGGGCGTGGTTTGTGTGAAGCAGTTTGTGCACGTTGTGGGCGTGCTCCCGTCACCCTGGGCTCCACTGGTTACAGGCAAGTTTGTTGTAGAGCCGTGCTTAGAGCCCGGCGGTGAGGTAGGTCGGCTAGCAGCAACGGAGGAATATCCAGACACATTGCCGGCACCATCTGGTGGTGGTGAGTTCGGGTTTGATCTCGCGAGACGGTCGAAAGGATTGCCGTGGCCAGCCATAGGTGTAGAAGCATTTCGCGGAATTTTCTGACGCTTGTCACCCATGTTGCGGAACGATTGGGAACGTGGCAGGCCATGACTACCCCAATCACCATCAACATAGTCTGTTGTCGTGCCTCCAATAGTAACTTGCTTTCGAGGCGGACCCCCAGGATAGCGGGCAGCATGTGTGCTAAACTGACCCGGCAAAGAAGCATCCCATCCCAACTGACTAGGACCGTTCATATCCATACCAGAATCTTCGCCGGGTGAGATGTCTTGATGTATGCTTATGTTGCGATCGGGAAATGCACCGCCATCCTCTTCTTCATTATCAGAGTCGGCGCCAAATGAAAACATGTTCTCGTGAATGATGGCCACGGCAGGCGAGCGAGTTGATTGGTCATGTTGAAACACTTGGCTGGGGTCAACATGCCCAAAGGTGGGAGCGGTCGTGAAAGCGGATGACGCATCAGAGCCAGTAGTCGTAGGAAACGATGGGTTGCTATTAGGGTACATGAAATGGTGGCCCATCTGAGCGGCAATAGGGGCGGGAATTTGGTGGTAGCTCGCGGTTCTGTGTTGGCGCATATCCATGGACCCAAAATACAAATTCTCGTTCTCGGCTAAGAGGTGTGGTGTTGATACGGCCGAGGGGTAGGCAGACCCGGTAGGAGAATAGAAATCAGCACCATTGATGGACCCAGTAGGTTGGCCATAGACATTGGAAAATGGGCCATGGGGAACCATGGGTGAGGATGAGGGTGAGAACAAAAAGGAATGGTGAAATGGCGCGGCCGATGTCATGACCGAATCGTTTTCTATCGGGAAGGTATCAAGAGAAAATGGAATAGGATGTTGTTGAGTGATAGTTGGAAGGCCTGCATGGTTAGATAAATCTAGATTGTATTCTTGTAGGTCAGAATCAGGAGCGGAGTCATGGGGGCCACCGGGATTGTTATTGAGAGCAGAGACATGGGGCGAGAAGTTGGCGGGACGCTTGAGGTTTCGGGTCTGGGGGGACTGTTAGCTAAGGTAAATGAAGGGATAGCGGGCCAGCCGAATACGATAAAAATGATGAACAAGACAAGCCAAAAGGCTGGCTGGACGGGGTTTTTCCATATCTGCTCGGAATGAATTGGCACTCACACGTCGCTCGTCAATGCTGGTCTTGCGATGGTGCCGTGTTACGTAGCCGAACTCATCCTGCGTTCTCTGATGAGGAGGGACTGGAACGGACTGGGGCACAAAATGCTGTAAAGAGGCTTTGCGAGATTTGATGGGAATGGCTGCGGCTGTAGTGAGGGTTGCCGACCTTTCTGTCTCTTGCTTGCCGTGCCTGGGCGACAATGCAAAACCGGTGGGGGATATGACGTCGTCGGGGACCATATAATCGTCCAGATTCATAGGTTCTGCCTGCGACACGACCTGATCCGTCACCTTTCTAAGCTGTGCGATACCACTGGGAGCGTTGACGACGCCTGACGATGTCGGATGGTCGCTGTTATGATGAGCAGGGGAGGATGAGGGAAAGACATCGGTGGCCATGACGGTCGAAACAGTCGAACTAACGGTAGCGGGAAGGCAGCCGGATTCGCCATACACAGACACGCGCTCGTCATACCTGGGGCGATCCTCATACTGCTTCCGCATTTTCAGAGAATTGACGTGCATCATTCGCCATGACAAGTTTTCAATGCGTTCCTGCCTGGGTAAACTCTGCTTTGTATTGCTGAAGAACCTCCAAATCTGTATGCCTAACGGATCCTTAGCTTGCGCCTCGTCTATCGTCTCGTTCAAACCAGACATGCCGTGCTCGAGGTGAGGAAACAACGATGTCTTCAGCAGCTGGTGTTGCGCGGCATTATCTAGTGTCATGAGGTCACAATATAACTCCGGTAGGCGCAAAGGCTTTTCGCGCCCCTCCTCATCCTTGGTGTCTTCTTCTCCAGCAGTGTCTTCGACGGGCCGTCTGGGGAAGCGGAAGTCGTGCTCTGTTACTGTAGGGTTCTTCGCCATCGAAAAGAGAATTGGGGACGTCGCGCCCAGAGTCATGTTGTACAGGAGGAAAGCGAAAGTAGAGCACCCCCCTCCGGTTCCTCTTGCGCCTGGTGTGCGGATGGATGGGGGAACCTCGCCCTCTCTCTGCGTCCTTGGATGGTATGACAGGTCAAATGGGTGTCCCCACGTCCTAAGAAGGGGGGTTATTGTTAATAAAGTTCGGCTGAGCACCGTTTCCTCAGCAAGTCGACGGAGTTAAAATAGTGTAGATTTGGTAGTATGTCTAGACCACCGAGCAGAATTTACACAATACCTACCAATGTATTAATAACCTACGGAATAGGTATTTCGAAACTATGGAAAAATACCGCTATAGGTATAGATCATTGCCGGGAAAGGAAGACAGATAATACCGCCAATGCCACAAAAAATAGTGAAATAGGAAAGAGGATAAAAAAAAAGAGAAAAAAAAAAAACTAGTCCGGTAAATAGGTACGAAATATTAACAATAAGGCAAAATAGGATCAGAGAATAATCAACAACAAAAACAACAGCAATAACAATAACAACAACAACAATATGAGTAATAGTCGTTGGGATAGGTTATTCTGAACTGTGACTACGAAGGCATCAGGTAAGGTAGGTGGTGTGTATATTCCGTAGATTCTCGCGAATCGAGCTCGGAAGGGGGCGGTGGGTGATATGTTGGTTTGTCGTACCTCTTGTTCTCCGTCCCCTCACACACACACACACACACACACTTTCTTTCTTTCTTTCTTTCTCGGTCGAGCTTGAGGTGTGGCCGGTGGAGGAACGGAGGTACTGCAAGAGTAGGTAGGTAGTGTAGGCAGTGTAGCAGCAAGCAAGCAGTCCGCAGTACGCAGTACCAGCAGAACCAGCCCAGCAGAACCAGCCCAGCAGAACCAGCCCAGCAGCACCAGCAACAGCAGCGGCAAGAAGAACAAGAAGCGGGTGGGTGGTAATGGCTACGCTAGCAAGAGTAGCAACAGCATCGGCGGCTACTAGCCCTAATAACTGACCAGGGATGGCTTGTCCTAGCGTGATGTGAGTGGGCAGAAGTGACGAGATCTGGAGCAGGTCATAACGCGGTACATCTCGTCAAAAAAAGGACCGTTATTACACGTACCCAGGGGGGCCGGCCCGGTTCCAATATTCGCTCTAGGTACCTACACTACACTAGGTAGGTACGTACCATCTACACTATACGGAATAGGTACTTTTACTTACAGGCTGCTTTAGGCCGTGCTTTGACCCTGTCGTTTGGCGTCTTTCAGCGTATCCTCTCAAGACTCGACACAGTCTTTGTGAGGGTTACGATAAAAAACCGGAATGCTTCTAACGAGGTTACGACTAGTCATGGGTACAGAATGACTCGTTCGCCGACTTCGGCTTAGCCTGTGAAGTTACGTTACTTATAGGTAAGCTCGGAATGGTGCTCTCAACACCACGACTCAATTCTGCTGCTACTACGGACTACCTCGGTACATTTCTGATCGTATACTTACTTACGGACGTACTTCGTATACTAATAAGTTAGAGGGACCCTAAGAAGTACCTACCTACCTGGTATTCTACTTAAGTACGAAGTGCAAGGGGGGATTTTACGTTGTACTTATAGTTAGGTAAGGTAAGTAACCCGTACCTAAGTAAGTATACTATCTAGATATTCCATAGACTACCTGGGTTAGGTAGTTTGTAATAAGTTGATACGAGGATTTGCTGATGCCATACGGATCCGTACGTACACCTACACTACCTATACTATACGTACGTCCGTACCTAGTGTAAGTAGGTACTTAGGGATCCGTAGTGAGTACGGTCGGTACTTGTACAAGTAGGTAGGTACCTAGGTATTCCAAGTAGGGTATTCCGTACTAGGTACGGATCCGTACGGATCCGTAGAAACAACATGCTTAGGGTATTAGCTTGGGATCGGCTAGGTATACGTAGGTAATGTGTCTCTCCCCTGCATGGCAGATTGATGTTGCTATTCCTGCCGTGTAGGTAGTGCACACTACAGTGTTGTTAGCGGTGTGTTATGAAGGGTCATCAGGAAAACTTGTTTAAAATAGGTACAGTAGCGTGCGAAGTACCAAGTAGGTACTAGGTAGGAGGCAGGAGGTAGTGTAGGTATGGACATAAGGTCTTCTCCCATTTCACACGCACCAAAATAAATAAGAAATAACTGAGAAAAATAAAATGAAAATTTTGAAAATGAAGAGGGGGGATATTGGGGAGGAGGGGGGGGGAGAGGGAGAGAGAGTGAGAAAAGAAAGAGAGAAAAGAAGAGAAAATAGGAAAGAAATGAAGACCGAAAATCGAAAAGCCGAAAAGTGAACGTAGTTGCAATTGTCACCTGCTGCTTGTGCCATTCGGCATCATGAAGTGGCGAGCCGAAGAGCCTACCTACTACTACCTACTACTAGTACCTAGGTACTTACACCACGCCGATCAACGCACGGTGATGATTACCAGTTGCATAAGGTGACCGTGCTGAAAAATACACACATCTACGCAGGGGGGTAGGTACGTAGGTACTTCAAGTTCTTTAAGTACCTAGGTACATTATGCCTAAGTAATGAATGCATGTACCTACATTAGGTACTTAGTAGTCCGTTAGGCAAGTATATAAGACCTTCTTTCTACATTGGTATGAACCGTGGCGTGAAGTTCACTGGGGGAATGAATCCTGTGGGGGGTTCCAGGTCAGATGAAATCCCTGTGGCGTTGCGGGGTTTACGACCGAGTTCAGTACCTTGTAGGTACCTAGTACATATAGCGTGCTAGTTACCTACCTAGGTAGGTAGTATAGCACCTGGGCACAAGTTTTTCAGGCCTTTCTTTTAGTGCGCCTATACGTAGTGTAGTGTACACGTGTATTCTGTACACTAGGTACCTACACTACCTGGTAGGTACCATGAGTGGGTACGCATAGGTAAGGTAGGTAGCATAGGTAGCGTACCCACATACACTCTAGGTAGGTCAGGTACAAGGTACCTAAGGTACCTACCTAGGTAGTTCTCAAAAATTTTGGGTTATGGGTACCTTATAGGTCCGTACACTAGGTACACTACCTAGTACTAAGTACTACCTAACCTACCTGAGTTATCCAGTACCTAAACGACTAAGCTAGTACCTATAGCCTATAGTTAGGTACCTCGGGTAAATGCATCTTTGTACCTAGCCACCTGTTAACAACACAAAAGTGCTGCACGGCTCCTTTGTTACTACACAATACATACGTAGGTACGGACTACCTACACTACACTACCTACTTTGCCTAGGTAGATTACTAGATACCTAGTTCTAATATGTACGGTAGACTAGGTACTGTTTGAAGTTCGCCTGTATGTGAATCTAGTGTACTTAGGTAGGTACTTAAGTAGTTGGTAAGCCGTGGTTCTACCTTAGGTAGGTACTTCGTTAGGTAGACTTGGAGGTACCTAATTACCTACCTAGAACAGCTTCCGGGCACGCCATGTAACTACGGTACTACGTTAGGTACACTTCCTCCCCTAGACTAGGTACCTAGGTACGTAGGTACACCTACTAAAGTCCAAAGTACCTGCCTACGGTTCTTGGCGCAAATTTCACAAAACCTTGCCAAGTGGATTCTCTACCGGTAGGTACTACCTAATTAGGCCAGATGCTTGCACCTTACCTAAGGAGGTACTAGCTGGCTGAACACTAGAAGGTACCTAGGTACTCATCTTAGTGCCGTCATCCTCGGAACTTAGCAGGTACCTATCACATGCATTGACTTCCCCGCCATTGCCAATTTAGGTACTACTAGGTACTTACACAAGTATGCTCCGTACGGGCCGTCGAAATGTATTCGCCAGACTCACCCGGCCCGACAAGAGTTGCTACTACATACCTCATCATGTTGAGAACAATTTTGTCTCCTACTTGTCTACTACCTAGCTGCTGCCTACCTTCTCTCGTAACGATCATTCTGTATTCCGACAACATTACCTACCTACTCGTTCTAAAGTATATTGTCAGCCTTGAAAATTTTATCGTAAAGGCTGCTCACAATGGAGTATTTGCCTCTACGTGAAATAGTATGACATGGTTGTCTTGCGCGTAAAGGCAGAGCCAGCCCTGTAATCTCACTGACTTCTACCTATTTGCGATTTTCTCACTTGAGAGTGGCAATAAGCTGTGGCTTATATTAACTCGTCCAGTATGCTGTCAAAGCCGTATTTAAGCCCGTTACCTTTGTTCAGACTCTAGGGTTTATCATCCTTTGTATCAGCATGATCGAAGACGATGGAGAGACAAAAGCACCATGGCACGCTCTACGGAGCGCCGCGGCAGGACTTTCGAAGTGATGGCTAGCCACGCTTTACAGATCTCGCCGACATGACGACGGTCATCATGTTTTTCTCAAGATTCAGTGCAAAAAGATTGTGCCTTTTGGCTATCTTGTTGAGCGGACAACCTCTCGGCTCCCTATGTGAAGACGCTCCTCTGGCAAATACCAAAACAGAATTGCTAGTATTAGGAACACCGACAACTTCTGACTCTACAACTACTGCGACAATTACGATCACGACCACGGTCGCATATAAGCCATCCGCGATTCCTGACAATCCTGGCTATACATTGATCGGATGCTATAGCCAACCATCTGGCGTTGGAGGGCATGTTTTTGGCGCCGATGAGCATGACGCCTTTTCAGATAGCGCAAGGTCAAAAAATCTTACCATAGATAGTTGTGTGGGAGCTTGTGAATCGGCAACTCCGCCAAATAACGGAAGGACAGCACTGTACATGTACGCTGGACTAAAGAATGGAAGGTTTGTTGATCAATCCCTTATCGAATCCCCAATCTGTCCGCTTCCCCCTACTCCTAGTCTTAGATATTTTACCGACACAGGTTCTATCTAGCGAATGTATTTGCGGCCTCCAACTTTCCACAGACGCCCACAAGCTCTCAGCTGGTGACTGCACAATACCATGTCCAGGGGATTCAAGACTATCGTGTGGGGGACCAGAGAATGTCGCCATCTATAGCCTCATCTCTAGAAATGTCACGAACACGCAACCGCCACTATTGAAATCTGACCCATCAAATCAAGGTAGTTCCTCGACTCACGTACCCATCACCGCTGCTGCCAAATCTACGACCGGCGTTGGAAGCCAGGGCACATTGTCCAAGATTGCAGACTCCAAGGCGACGCATTCTCCCTCTACGGGACCTAGTGAGCGCAAAAAGCTCGTGTCGGCACCAACGATTGCCGGTATCATTGGCAGTATCTCCGGCGCCTTTGTGATAGGCGCGGGACTATTCGTATGTTATAGGGCGCATAAGCGTAAACAGCTAATATATGGTGCGAACACAAAGACTTTGCTAGACCGACGATCTACTCCTAGCCTGATACTGGCTCAAGCCAATATTCACAGCGACATCACGAATATCGCCGCCGCCAGAAGCAAACGCGAGATTGATGGCATCGGAAATAACGGTATATATAATGGTTATGACAAAGCTGATGGTGAGATCCCCGTTAAACCTATCCTTAAGTCTGATGAGATGTACCCGGTGGATTTACATGCGCGCATATCCGCGGCTGCGGAAGCGGCATCGCGATCGGGAAAATCAAGCGAGACGGATAGCTTGTACAGCACGCTAATGGAAGAAGTGCGCAACGGTCTCGGAGATAACTATCTACACGCAGGCGCAAGTTCCGCTGTGCAATGGGGACCGGGCAACGCCTCTAGCAGTGTCCCTTCGACGCCACGTACACCGCACCACCGCAAAGCTTCTTCAAGCGGTATCGTGGTACCGTCCCCCTCGGCAGATATTAAACCCCTCGGTGAGCGCGCCTGGAATCAACGGAGGCTCTCCAATCAATATCGGCCGCCGCATGACGCCGGTTATGGGGTTGCTGCGTCAGTTGTGCCAGCTGCACTTGAGGCGATGAGTGGAAGGGAAAGAGGAAACATGGCACTCAAAGGGGCCCCCAGCGGTCCGCCAAATTCTGCCCTGCCATCTATTCCGTTAAACCCTGAAGCGCGGGAGGGACCTCACACAAGATCTCAGTCGCGGCCGGGACCCATGTTTGCTAGCCGAGATGTTCCGACTGGAACTGGTGCGAGGCGCCCTCCGATGCGTCCTAGAAGATCCCTCAATGCGCTCGATTTTGAGGTTGGATCAGCGCCACACTATGCACCCAACATAGCCTCTACATCAAAAGCGGGACTCGGAGCTAACGAGGGCAAGACGCTCGGAATGTCTCACGCAAACGCGAGCACGCCGACACTTGGCAGATTTGGCTCGATAACAAAATCTCGTCGACTGACGGCGGAGACGTTGATGGAATCGCCAATTCTGGGGTGGCGACTTCAATGGGGCGCGCCGCATCGTAAAATGGATGAACCGGACGCGTTAGCGGACAGGCAACCTACGATTCCTGTCCTACCTCCAGTCGCACCTGGCGAGCGATTTGACCATAAACGCTGGACAGGTACAATATACACTGAGCCCAGGGGCAGTGAGGATGAGCGTAAGGAGAACAGAAGGCAGCGAAGGAGTGGCGACCTCGCATCGCCCGCTTCGGTGTCGTCTGTCGGGACCAGCATTCTATTCACATCACAGGAATTTGATCGCCGGCTGTGACGATATTCACGGAGGGGAATTAATCATACCGGAAGAAAGTAGGGTTGCTTTCTTTTCTGCGGAGGGGACGACATTTACGATTCGCGAAGGATAAACTTGTTGAGAATTTACTGCATGATCATATATATAGATAATATTAATATCACGATACCCGCGTCCCCTCCCTTCCAATTCATTCCACCTCGTTGACTCGTCATTGTTAATGGTTGCATAGCCCTGATCAAGATGAATATCTCCTGAAAAAGATTGGGTTTGTATTGGAGCAGCTCATAATATCCAAAAAGATCAAATGTTCTTCTTCAAGAACACGGGCCAAAAGACCATTGTCCTCCTCTATGAGCAATTACTACCATATCAACAAGATAAGAATCATAACGACAAGAAAAACAATCATAGAGACCCCATTTACAGCATACCAGCAACGACCAGAACCGTACCTAGCCCAAGACCCAAACAGACAGTAACGATTGAGCCCTCCGGCCCGGGACCTGCAATGCGCGCAGCAGCATTGGGCACAGAGGTGGCGCTGCTCGTACTGGCGGTCGCCTCAGCGAGAACGCCAATAAGGGAAGAGGTAGTGAGCGAGCCGCTGATCGCAACAGCGATAGTGCCGAGGCCAGTCTCGGTGGTCTGCTTGCCATCCGCATCGGTCGTGGTAACAGTGACAGTCTGTGTCTGCGTCGGGCCCCAGCTCCAGCCAGAGCCCCAGCCCACGAACCCATTGAAACCGCCGAGGCCGTTCCAGCCGCAGTTGGGCCCCACGAACCACGGCGACCCTTCGAACGGGCACCCCGTCACCGTCACCACGCCGCCCGACCACGTCTTCGACCCGCTGTACGCCGACGCCCAGTCAGACCAGTACTGGCTGTTGTAGCCGCTGCCGTTCACGCCACCCCACTGGCCTGCGCCATTATTCCCGTTTGCGTTCCCGCTACCGGGCCCTCCGTGCCCGCCTAAGAACTTCCCTTGCCACCCGCCTGGCGCCGCCCATGTTACGGGCCCGCCGGGATACGTGACGGTCTGCACGCCCGTGCTCCCAGCCTTTGTGCAGGATGCGTACTGCGAGCACAGGGACGAGGAGAGCGAGCTGTACGAGCTATAGGCGGTCTTGGTGTCAGTGCAGGCCTTATCTATGCAGTCCCCAATGTCCTTGCCCTTGTCGTCGTTGCAGTACTCGGACTGCTGCGGCCAGTAGCTTGAGATTGTGGCCGAGGGGGCGGAGAAAGCGGAGGACAGACAGTTTTGCTGTTGTTGGGCGACATTGGTGTTAGCTAAGGACTGGGAATATACAGGGTGGTGATGTGGACAAGGGATGGGATGGGATGAGATAAAATGTGGATGAATGAAATGAATAAATGAATGAACGGAGGAGACCTACGGCACACTCGGGCGCACCATGCCACCATTGAGCCGCAGCAAGAGCGGGAGTTACTGTAAAGACTGAGACCTTCATGTTGGATATGCTTCTTTTTCAAATGAAGATTGCAGTGTCTGGAAATTTGAGTTGGGTACAAAGGGGGTTCTTCTTCTTATTCTGCTGAGTTCCAGAGACCCTACCTAGGTTGCATGCAGAGAAAAGGATCAAGTTCATACCCCCTTCCCCCGCCTCGGGAACACGAACTTATATGTTCGTCGACCAGCATGCCCTACCACTACCAATCCTCAACCTTCCAGTCCGTTCGTTGTCGTCATCGCATAAGATGTGAGACCACCCGCCCAATCCATCCCAGTCGAAAACGGCCGCCGAAAACCAAATTATCTACCTACCTATACGTGTACACACATAAACACACACGCGTAAACCCGGATTGGAGGGGCTTGAGATCTGTGGTCTTTCTTACCTCTCTCTCTCTCTCTCTCTCTCTTTTTACGCCTTCTTTTGCATCGTATCGGCATGTACAATCTACCCGTTCGTTGCTCTACACTGAATACGTGCCTACGGCCTTAATATGCATATACTATGCCCGCCCGCCTCAAGTACGAATCATGCATAAAATGACGCGCTGGGCGGATTAGAAGACGGGAGACGAGAGACCGGCCGGTCCGCCCTGCAAAATTCAATTCAATCCCAGTTCTAAGATGTCCTGTTTCAATCAGCGCGGCGTCAGGTGGGGGCATCCAAGCCTCCTCCCCCCCCCTTTTCTTTTTGGTTTCGATATTTTTTTTTTTTTTGGGTTGGGGTTGGGTCAGAGAGGTTTGTGCCGCGCGTCCTGGCTTGCTTTGCATACGTGCGCTTGCGAATTACCTTGACCTATATTACATCGCATTGGCTTAGGCTGTGCAGTGTAGGGGCCGTGACAGGACTTGGCTGTCCAGCCCTGCGTCTCGGGAACTAGGTTTGTGAGACGACCCTCTCCCTTTCGCCCCCTCCTTTGGAAATGCCCCGTTATGCCCGGTTGCACTACTTCTCGCTGTGGTCAGACGGGACGTCTGGACCCCCTTGTTCGCGGCCCGGTCTGCTCTGCTATATACTCTACTGTATGTGTGGGTTTTGAACATTAGGTGTAAGAGTCTACGGTTCTCTTATCTTTTATCCCTCTCTCTCTCGCTCTCGCTCTCGCTGTATATATGTCTTTTGACAAGAGTTAGCTGTGAGTTCAATCGTGTCGCGTGTTAAGAGCTACGGTTGCGAAGTCTAGATATTCACGGGTCCTGGTTAGAGTTATCGCTGATAGAATCAACACTGAACTGTCCCGTTGAACCTCTCTCATTAAATCGAATCGACCTTTTGTCGACCATCACATAATAACAGGCCCACAACACCCGTAATAAGCAGACAGGTAAGTAAGAAAACAGACAAGTAAGCAAGCACACACGCACGCACGCACGCACGCACACTAGGTATAGATAGGTCTGCTCGCTATGCGGGGGTAAAGATTGGGGAGATCCGAGCTGTTCAGCTCCCTCATAGACAGGACAGGACAGGCAGGCAGACAGACAGACGACGCATCGCGGACCCAACCAATCAATGCGGTCAAGGCGCACCAAAAAGGGAAACTTGAATATTCCCCGGGACCGAAACGGTGGCACGGGCTACCTAACACGCGTCTGGCGGTCAGGACGACTCCTAGATAGTGTAGCCAAAGTCCCTTCCTTCATGTGATGGAATACATCATTGGATTGGATGAGGGATGGAGGAGGGGAGGGGCGGGCTGGAAACCAATGCGACATTCGTCATGGTCAACTCAATTCTTTTTTTCCCGACGCTCAGCTGAGTAACGACGACGACGTATCGCATTATTATTTTTAATCTGCTCTGCTCTGCTCTGCTCTGCTCTGCTCTGCTTGTGCACTCGTGAGCTGGGTTTTATTTAGATACTGTATGACGATGACCCCTACGATGTAAGGCGTCGTAGCCCCCCTCCCTTTCATAAGGGCAATCCTCATCATGCAACAACCTTGAGCTACGTGAGAAGATGCCTACATTATGGATGAGCTTGCACAAAGCGTACGTAAACCTCAACCTTCTGACCTGCCGCAAGAGAAAGGGCAAATTAGTTTCCTGATCTCAAACAACGTCCGAGAGGCCACTCCAAAGGCCCCCTCCACCCCCTGGAAGCCGTTGCTCGAGGCAATACAATAGTATTACGTTGCGACCTTATTCCGCGAGAATGAATCTCGTGATATTACTATTGATGAAAGCGTCTTGGCTCCTTCTAACCCGAAAGCAAAGAGCCTAATGCAACACTGTTATACAGATGACTGTCCCCTTACTCATCCGACCTCAATTAGTCTTATATCCTCATGCAAACACTCTCATGATGCCGTTGTTCCCCGGCCCGCCCGAACTCCCAAGCAGATGCGCATGTTACCTGAACAATGCCCGTGCACGCCCCCAAGGCCCCCTATCGAAACAGGATGGCCAACTCCAAACAAATAATAAGCAGCAACAATCTCGTCATAGTGTGATCGATTGCTGGCCTCGTGAAATATTCCTCGTGTTTGCATAACGGTATGAAAGGTCCCCATCGTGAAGCAATTGACGTCGTGAGGCAAAAACAACAATATAGCTGATGCTCGGAGCAGCGCAGACTACTATAATCGAAGACGGCAAGCACAACACCTGATCTAGAATCTCTGATCCTAGAGCATAGTACCGAAACTACCATCTCCCTGGATTCGTTTACGGGGACTGCCGTCTTCAGTTGTGGACTTGCGATGACGAAACGTGAAGCCGACAAAAAGGCCCTTGCCCATCTCTTCTTCCCGATCAGCCATGTTCTCCAGGGCTTGTTGCTTGTCGTGGACCTCCTTATACTTGGCCATATCAGCCTCGTTGCTAAAGTCGTCGAAATAACCAGCGTCGGTCTCGGAATCCAGCTCTGGAACAAAGGGGGCTTTCGATTGTCGTAACGTTTCCCAATCAACTTCTGCGAAGTAAGGATGCTCCCGGATGTCCTTGATATTCGAGAAACGCTTGGACCGTGAATTGATACAACTGAAGCGCCGTTAATACTGCCACACTCTCACATGACTAACTACTGAGCGGTAACTTACGTAGTTATGAAGTTCCAAGTCCGGTTGCTGAGAAAGTAGCTAGGATCCTCCCAAACAGGACGCTTGAGCACCTCCCGCCAATGTTTCAAGTTGCGCCAGGTCTCATCGGCGGAGGAACCAGCAAATGGCGGGAAACCAGTAAGAGCCTCGAATAACATGCATCCCAAGCTCCAATAATCCACAGTGAAGTCGTATTCTTCGCCTCGGAGGACCTCGGGAGCCATGTAGTCGGGAGAGCCTACTATGGATTTGGCATAATTCACATCATTCTCGCGCATCGTCTGGTAGCCCTCGCGGCGCTCGGCGACGGTTCTTTGATCCATAGCCTTTCCAAAAGGAACGTGGGTTTCGGATGCTTTCTCAAGCCTGATACGCATGGAATTAATCTTGGAGGATGCGACATTGCCAGCGGCCAAACCAAAATCCGTTAACTTCACATGTCCCGTGGAATCCACTAGGAAGTTCTCGGGCTTTAGGTCGCGGTGAATATAACCAAGCTTGTGGAGTGCATCAACGGAACAGAACATCTCTGCAATATAGAAGCGAGCATGACGGTTAGTGAGCACTCCCGTGTTGTTAAGAAGCGTTCTGAAGTCTCCACCAGGTACGTATTCCATGGCGAGATAGATACTCTTTTCGTCCTGGAATGAGTATAAAAGCCGAACCAACCACTCGCTATTGGCAGTTGTCAGGATATCTCGCTCAGTCAGTACGTGACGGATCTCATCTAGCTTGAAAAGAAGCCGTTTGCTCATGACCTTCAACGCGCACACCTCTCTTGTATCTTTCTTCTGTGCGAGGAACACCTGCCCATATCCGCCTTGACCGACCTGTGTAAGAATCTGAAAGTCGCCGTGACGGAGCCGTACCCGACGCTTGCGCAAAGCTGCGCGCTCCCTTCCAGTATATTTTTGCCATAATTTATCATATTCCTCCTGGTTTGTTTCGGGCGGCGCTGGTATGTCGGACTTGAAGGCGTTCAATCGGGTTTGTCTCGAGCCGACGTAGGTAAGAAGGTCGAAATAGTAGTCTAGAAAGTCTTACACATGATGTTAGCCTACAAGAAGGGCAGGGAAGCGCGGGGTTCTCTTACAGAGTTGGGTGACGTTGACCAATCGACGGACGGAGGGCTTCTTCAGGATTTCGAGCTCTTCGGGAGTTAAACCACGAGCAGTGTTGAACTTCTTGTTGGTTTGGGTGCGGGGCTTGCCCTCGCGAGTCTTATATGGTTCATGACGCGACAGGGCGGCTTGATTGTGGTTAAGCATGGGAATTCGTGACCGCGGGGGTGGTGTGTTCTCCTGTCCCTGCTGTTGCAGCCTCTTCGTCGGCGCGTCAGGCGACTGCCCGGCTTTTTGCACAACACTGCCTTCGACGGCACCGAAAGGGGCTGAGAAAGCATCATCTGCAGGCTGTAAGTTGCTCTTAGTGGGGGACAGCGGACTGCCACCAGTTTTCGGTTTAAGCCTGACTGGACTGTCGAGGGCGCTTGAGTTAAGTTTCAGGGCACTTTCAAAAGCAGAAGGAAGCTCGTGAGCGCCGGGGGGTATCGTTCTCTTGCTTGGGCTTCCTTGGGGGGTGGAGGCGGGCTCGATGAAGGCGTTCTTGATTGGCGTATCAGGACTCGCCTCGTTCGGAGACTTGATGTCTTTGGAGCCTTGCGACAAGGGAAACATATTGGAGATGAAGCTAGCCATGCTAGACACCTGCTAAATGGTTTCTCGTGGAAAAAACACGTTTGGGTACCAGACGTAAGACCACGGCGTCAATGACAGTAAACAGAGAAGAAATGAGAATCAGAACGAGAAATGGAGACGAAGACGGGGGGCTGAGGATGATGTTGTGGCACGAAGGACCGAGACCCAGTCGCAAAATATAAGCTGACAAGGGCGGCGGGTTGACGCAAGTGCAAGAAGTCAACCAACAAGTGGAATGCAATTGCAATTGCGCAATAGGGGGAAAAAGGAGAGGAGAGGAGAGGAGAGGGAGAGGGAGAGAGAGAGAGCGCGCTTAATGCGTCGGGAGAACGTGGGGTCAAGACAGACGCAGACGACTGAACAAGTCTTCAGACGACGTATGATATAAACAAAGCAGAGAAAAAAACACAAGATAATATGTACTTGTATGCCTTTCAGCTTGTAATACGTAGTGGGATGATGGCGGGATGCTGATGGCAGGGTGGATGATAAGGCGCGATTGGGCATTGGCATTATTATGTATCATCGCTAGCGCCTGCCCTAAGGCAGGAAATGCTGGCGTTGGCATTTGGCGGGGTCAAGACGAAAAGGGGATAGTCTGTCAACAATGTCACCCCAGCAGCGGCAGCTAATCTTGTGCCTACGCCAGGCCCTGCCTAGTGTGGTTGCTGAGCATTCTACCAGATGCATTCTACCAGATACTCGGAACGGCACAGTGTCCGTTTGCAAGCTGCCACCTGTGCATTGTACGTATAAGTACCTACCTGGGTACATTAGGTAGGTACTAGGTAGGTAGTAGTGGTAAGTTGTAAGTAACAAGGTACACTAATTCCTTCGTGCTGCCCGCTGAGAACGCTTGCTTTCAACCTAGGTATTAGCATACCTGCCTAATTAGGTAGTAAGGTAGGTAGGTATAAGTAGTGTAGGTAGGTTAGGTAGGTAGGTAGGTAGGTAGGTACCTAGGTACCTAGGTAGGTAAGTCGGTACCTATCAGTGTCATGGTCTGTCTCGATGTTAAAGTCGCACCTCTACCTACCTAGATATAACCCGCTTGCGTGTACGAATACTGAATGAATCCCTTTCTACCGATAGTGTACTCCCTATTGCGTACACTATTTGTACATAGTGCTGTCTACAGCGGTGTAAATACAGTGTGCCTTTCTCTCCGATCACCAACCTCCAAGGTCCCATTCATTCATTCATTATTCGTTCATTCTTGTACCTACGCTAGTCAGGAACACTACTTAGCACGTGACTAATCTGGCTTAGCTGATTAGCGTTCTCGCCGCTTTTGCTTCTGAGCCTCAGCTCATCCTCCACTTCAATCCACGCTAGGACCCCTCGGAACGATTACATGTGCTTTATACTCTTAACTATTGGATGAAATTCAATCGGACTAAAATCAAACGATCAGGTATACGACGTTTTATATTCTGCGATCGGTCTATCTAAATTGTCGCATTTATGTAGCTAGTCCCGATATCAACGGCCGACGAAGCTTTTCGGAGCGATAGGTATAGGTACGTAGTATTTGCCTCATGCCCATGCATGGAAGACATAGTTACATAGTAGGTATTGTGGCTGAAGGATTGAAATGTCTTGCTTTCTCAAGCGAAGTGTGTCGTGTCAGAAACGCGACCGAGAGAAACATTATATCTACCTAGGTAGGTACTTATATCCAGGTACTTACGCAGCCCTGAAAAGTTCGGACGAATAGGTAAAAGCGCCACCGTAGTTTGACTGTATCATCAGTCAGTCCAGCAGTATCAACACAGTCTATAAAGATTAGTGCTCTACTCTAGGTACTCGCCCGGTCTAATAGCGACACAGACTTAGGTCCCCTCCCGCTAAGTCTGTGTCGCTATTAGACCGGGCGAGTAATTCCTTCGCCGTAACTTTCATACTGTCCACTATAGTGGCGTCTGCACTACTGTTGATGTATACAGAGCGAAACGAGGGTTGCATAGTTAAAACTTCCGCAGCAAAGGAGGGACGCCGAATTACAAGCCGAATATTTATGTGCAGGGTCGTCGGCTTCCAAAGTTTTTATTTCACATAGCTGCATAGATGTCGTGCTTGGGCGCATCAATCCAAACTTGTCGATTTGTGGTCGCGAGAAAAAGCGATTGCAAAAATTCGGATCTCTCGCGACCGTGGCACGGCGTGCGTTGTAAGTTGCCGACTCTCTAGCAGTGATAATCCTCCAGTCAATCCATCTTTGTTCGAGAATATCACGAGCTTCACCGCAGATGTTGCCGGGGTGTAAGGGCTGAAATCATCCTGGCTCGTAGCTTCCCAGATTCTCACATTCTATGTCAGAGGGAAGTTATTTCCACGCGTTAGATTGAGAATGAATCTGGGTCCATGTCACAGCTTCTGCCCTCATAAGAGTCGCCGCAAGTGACATTTGAAACATGAAGAACAGCAACCAGGGAAGTCGACAGATATTTTTGCAGCAGCACTACCCATACAACTGGTAATTGGTACGGAGTATATCAGTGTAGGACGCCGGGACTCCGAGTTCCGGCCCGGGGGTCGGAGCTTGGGTTCGCACTACCTACACAAGTTAGGTAGGTGCAACTAGTGTAGGGCTGGTTTACGAAGAACCTGCCTACCGGTAGGTACCTCGCCGGTACGGAATGCATTGAAATTGAGGTCGGACCGACAAAACTCTGGCAAGTCGAATCTGACCGACGAGCTTAACGGTAAGGAAGTCTGATTGGAAGGAGATGCGCCGCAATGCAGATACATTAGCTGTTACGGTTTCTTACAGTGGTCTTAGCGGCGCGATTCTAGTACGAAGTAGGTACGTCCGTACCTAAAGTAAATTCACATGTCGGCAGGTGCCGGTAGGTATTGGGTTCGTACAGTATTTATACTGTACCTATTGACCAATCTTCTTCATTTCACTTGGCAGAAGCGGGTCTTAAGCAAGCCACTTGGGTATTGCAGCCTCTGAGATTCATGAAGGTACTACAATAGGTACCTACTTTGATATTCCGTACATACGGATCCGTAATGCAACCGTAACTACCACCACATACTCTACCTACCTAGTACGGACGTAGCTGTCAAGTTTAACCATCACCAAGCCCATCAATCTATACACACGATTCTTCCGACCTTACCTAGAGGTTCTTGAGGATGCCCAAAGAACGCAACTTCAACCCCGTGCAGGCGCAGCACAAAGCCGATAAAGCCAAGGCAATCAAGAAAGGTACGCGCATTCACAGAGCTATGCATGTTTTCAGATCAACTTACAAGCTATCGCATCCGCAGGCAAAGCCGAGGTCGCGGCGCGCCGAAACGAGAAACTCGCGCAGCGAAACCCCGAAAGACTCCAAAAACAAATCGATGACCTAAAACAAATCGTTTCGAGCGGCGGGAAGCTCACTGCACATGAACAGGCTGTGCTCGACGGGCTTGAACGCGACCTCAAAGCAGTACGCAAGGCAAGGGAGGCCTTAGGTGACAGAGCACCCTCTTTTGGCCATCATGGCCCGAGGTCTGATGGCAGAGACTCTGGTGTATTCCTCGGCAAGCGGCGAAGGGATGCTGAGGATACTTTCAGCAGCGACGATGACGTTCCAGACGATGTTAAATCTATACCGATGCCCCGAGACACCCCACCACCCATTCCAAAGGAGGTTCTCGATAAGTGGTACGCAAAGCGCAGAGCCGTGAAAAACGCAAATGATACTCCCTTGGGCGACCGGGCTGGACGGCCGCGGCGCCAAGAACAGAGTACACCTGCACCAGTTGAGACAAAGACAGTATATGAAGCTCAGCCTCAAGTGCGTAACTTGCGCAAGGAGGCCGTCAGCGCCTTCGTCCCCACTTCTGTTCAGTTGAAACTAGACAAGAGCAAGGGCCAAGGCGGCCTAATAGAGCCAGAAGAGGCAGATCGTCTTGAGAAAGAAGGTTATCTGAAGGCCGCGCCTAAAACAGATAATGGGGCAACAGCCTCAGCTCAGGCTCGACAAGTCACTGTAGAGGAAGTTGAAGACGATGATGACAATTAGATGGAGGCGAGAGGATAGCATCACATCGCCACACTACTTGCTTTATCCTTTTTTTTTTCTTTGCGAATGATGAGATGTGACATCGTCGCCGAGGCAGTATGCTTCAAGGTACAACTTATACGTAAGATGTTGGCCCATTCAAATCCGAATCTCGCCTATGGAATCACACGCATGTCACAAATGTACGGTTTCAAGCCCTTCAACGACGTATATATATATATATATATACATCCAAATACTAACTCGTTCCCAGTTAGAAATGGAGAAGCTGAAGCATCTGACAAACCCCAAGATCGTCCATCAACGAGTTCCACTTATGTACCTATACCTATACCTACCTAGGCAGGTATGTAGGTAGGTACCTAACTGTAGGTACCTACGGATCTATATCAATCTCATAGCACCCGAATTCGGCTTCGACATCGGCTGCGATCCACTGAATAAACTCGGGCTGATTGGTTCTTGTGCAGCAAACCTGCCGTGAAGTACGTGCGGCAATAAGAAAGTCCTCAGTGATGTAATACATACCTTTAGGAGTGTAGCATTGAATGCGCCTTCTCGCCTCGAGATTTCGCGAATGCACTTACACTATTTGTTGGTTATTATAAGGCGGAGACACGAAAATGCAGGGAAGATATAAAGGAGAAAAAAAAAAAAAAGATAAGTGCCAAGTGCCCTAAGGTAATTACTATTAATAAGTGCACCTTACTTAGTTGCCTTTGCCTATCTTATTTCCGACCACAGCCAGATCCTCGGTTAGTTACAGAACCTATTAGTTTACGTTGTGTTTTCTAGATGGGCAGCCATCAGATACCTACCTACCTACTTCGTACGTAAACACTGTGAGTCTAGACGCTATAGACGCTACTGTTGTTGTTGTTGCTACCTACCTCTTTTTCACCAGTCGGGGCAAGGTTTGAAATTGTATATAGGTACTATCCTTACCCCAGCTCAATATACAGCTGGCTGGAGATCGACATCATAAAATTTCCCGGAGCATCTGCTCCAAAACAAACAGCACTTTCTGCGACGAGATTTCTAGTGTAGGTACCGGTAGTCGGTTGGGTAAATTAGCAAGGCCATGACTACGTTGTTTTCCGGCTTTCTGGATCAGATCAAAATTTCCGGCAGGTGAAATCCCGCGATGGGGGAACAGGAACGGGCATCATCGTTGCACAACGACGCATCTAATGCGGCTGGTATTGTCCAGGAAAAACCTCTCTCTGAAAATCAGAATGGCGGCCTCAGCACAAATTCTAACTCGCCGATGTTCGGCGCTCAAGATGACAGCTCGTCGCCCGAAAACGAGAAGAGCGACGCCGAATCGGGTCGTGCGGCGACCCTCTTGGGCGACGAAACATATCCGGAGGGGGGACTGGAGGCGTGGTTGGTAGTGTTTGGGTCGTGGTGCGGCCTGGTGGCCGCGTTAGGGGTGCTCAACACGATCGGGACCTTCCAGACTTACGTATCGATGCATCAGCTTTCCGCGTACGATGAGGGCACGGTGGGCTGGATTTTCAGCTTATTCGCGGCTTTGTGCTTCTTTTGCGGCGTGTACATCGGCCCGCTCTTCGACAAGTACGGACCCCGATGGCTCATCGGCCCGGGCAGTATTGCCGTCGTAGCGAGCCTCATGCTCACGAGCATATGTACAGGTAAATACTTGTACGATAAATCATTTTCGTCTTTCTGCTGACCATTTTCGGCTAGAGTATTGGCAGTTTCTCCTTGCATTTGGATTTTTGGGCGGGATAGGGTCTTCTCTGCTCTTCACGCCTAGCATTACGGCTGTGGGCCACTTCTTCCGTGCTCGGCGAGGCCTTGCTTCCGGCATGGCTAGCACGGGCGGTGGCGTCGGTGGCGTCGTTTTCCCGCTGATGCTGCAGGTCCTGTTCAACCGTGTGGGTTGGGGTTGGTCACTCCGAATCCTCGGTTTCATCAGCGCCGGTCTGCTCGTAATTTCCAATGTACTGATGAAAAAGCGGTTACCTCCGCCGAAAAACATCAGCGCCCATCCGGATTTCCGCATTCTCAAAGAAAAGCCGTTTTTGCTCCTGACCATGGGCGTCTTTCTCCTCGAGTTCGGACTTTTCATCCCGCTCTCGTATATTGCCAGCTACGCGCTCGCCAGCGGGTTTAACGAGACTTTCGCCTTCCAGTTGTTGCCGATCTTGAATGGAGCGTCTGTGATTGGGCGAGTCCTACCCGGCTGGTGGGCCGACAAGATCGGCCCTTTCAACTCGAACATGATCTCCGTTGGGATTACGATCTTTGCTTGCTTCGTCGTGTGGTTACCATTTGGCAAAACAGCGCCCGGATTAGTGATATTCGCCATCCTGTTCGGATTTTCTACCGGGAACAACATTTCGATCACGCCTGTCTGCGTAGGCAGACTATGTCACACGCAACATTACGGCAGGTATTACGCCACCTGCTATACCATCGTCTCTGTGGCCTGTCTCATAGGGATTCCTATCGCCGGAAACATCGTCACGGCAACTAATGGACAGTATTGGTCCTTGATCGTATTCACCGGCCTTACGCAGGTACTTGCCCTCGTGCTGATATATTCGGCCAAGGTTGTGAGTATTGGTTGGAATCCATGGACTATATTCTAGCACAGGATGTTGTCGCTTGATGGGATTCGGTCCGGTCGCATTCGTACTCGCGAATACAGTATTTGGTCGTTTGCATCATTGGTGACCCTTTTCTTCGGAAAATATCTCTTTATGATGAGACGACAATTCCAAATAACGAAAAGGGCAAAAGATAATCTTGTTATAAGGGAAGAGGTGGGTGGTGTCATGAATTTGATGCTTACAATAAAAATAGATGTACATACGGAATGTTCATAGACCGGGCATGATTATATGGTTAGGTACGAAGTACTTATATGTATATGCAATACAGATACAGTAAGAGAAAGAGAAAGAGAAAAGTTAAACATTACCGACCTAGTTTCCAAGGCCCTGTTAATGAGACAGGGCCCATGATGCAGGGAATCCCTAGCTGTCTCTATAGAAAGCAATTTCGGTATTATACAATTGAAGACTGCATATCATTGATGTTAGATGGTTAGGTAAACTAACGGAATACCTAAATGCATCTCTACCTGCTTAGGTTAGACGTTAATACTTACCTATACTACTACTAGGTACTACTGCTTAGGTACCTAGATAGGTACGCAGTATGGCTCATTCTGATGGTGACTGGCGAGATGGTGATGGTGTCTTAAGAACCTCAACCAACAAACGGATGGACGTTAGAACTTAGTGGTGTAGGTGCCTACCTCTACCTACTAACTAAGACCATTACTGTAACAGTTAGGTACCTAAGATACCTAACCTAGTCCGTACCGAGGTCCACTACTAAGTACCCTACTTACACCACCCACAGGCAAAGAAGTACCTAACCTTAGGTACCTACCTACCTCCTAACAACATCCGCGCTGCTGTCTTAGTGTACTTTTGCACGCTACAAAGGGCCCGAGGCATCGCCGCGCACCACAAAAGCTCCACCAACTTTTACACTAACAAGGCTCGCCATTAAGGATGAGCCGATCAAATTCACCAAAAATCTCACGAATCATTGTCTCGGGAGACGGAATACGGAGCAACGTCAAGTCAACACCACCGCAAAGAAGAGATAAGAAAAAAAGAAAAAAAAAAGTCCTACCGTACTCTCTGCATTAAAGCGGGCAAGGCTCGATGTCGTCGTCCAACTCCATCATCATCATCTTCTTCTTCTTCTTCTCCTTCATTGCAACGACGGGCCTTGCGGTACCGGTATCACATATACAGTGAGGTGAGTGAGTGAGTTTAACATCCTCTCTCTCTCTCTCTCTCTCTTTTTAATTTTAGTTTGTCGTTGTTGTTTGTTATTACTTAGGTCCTCTTACCCGTTTGGTTCTTGCGACGATCCCCTGCTGCTTGTCATCATCCTACGCTACGCTAACGATCGGCATGACATACCTACCTACGGACGTACCTACATTGCATTACTACAAGTGTATATTTTTCGCCCGTGGTCCACGCCTCCCCCCTTCCCCCCTCCCCATCCCATTGCATCGCCGGCATGCGTTATATCTAGCACATGTCCGAATACCGAATACCAACTACCTACAAGTGGTACTCTACCCTGCCGAACATGTCACTTGATGTTCTGTAGTGGTACCGGTAGTACCGGTTGTACTGGTAGTAGGTAGTAAGGTAATTCCCAAACGACCGCTCCCCACTCATTGCCTCGCTCGAAGAAGGAAAAAAAGGGCCCGAAACAACTAAATGGGAAGTCCGGTCAACCGGAGGGCCTGTGATCAATTGCCTCAAAGCCGAAGGGAGCTTTATTTACCCCGTCCCTCAGCCACATCCTCGCCCTCGTTCTGATTCTTCTCGTTTCTATTCTTATTCTCACTCTCACATCAGCTTCACATCAGCTTCACATCAGCTCCTAGTTTCAGCCTTAATCTTACTCAACCCCCATAAGCTCGTGCCTGACTCTGTTTGACTGTCCCTCATCAACTACCTACAAACACCATCTACTTCTGATAATATCTTACTCTCACTCTATCCTCCTCTCATTACAGTCGGTTTCTACCATAGACCCTATACACTCAGAACCTTAACAATCAATGCCGTCACGGTTAGGATCATCACAGCAAACGAGACGTCCGGGAGTAGAGGACTCCTCCCCGGCTCTAAGTCTCTCTTTCAACATATCTGATGAGAATCGGCCTAGCTCACCATCATCCGTCACATCCTCTTCCTTCTCTCAGGACAGCATGGCCAGCGACTCAACTCAGACGACGGCCTCATCTTTTCAGGTTGAGAACGCCTACTTCAGTTCCAACCCGCCTCCCAAGGCGTTGCCTCAGCACATTGCCGCCGCCCAAGAGTTCATCAGCCAGCATGCCGCCGCAAATCGGCGCGTGGTCCTTATAACCTCGGGTGGTACCACTGTCCCGTTGGAGAAGAATACGGTGCGATTCATCGACAACTTCAGCGCCGGTACGCGCGGTGCTACATCGGCGGAGTATTTCCTGGAATCCGGATATGCCGTCATATTCCTGCACCGCCAATTCAGTCTGCTGCCGTACAGTCGTCACTATAGCCATTCCACCGATTGCTTTCTAGATTTCCTGCACGAGGCGGAGGACGGCAGTGTTGTGGCCAATCCGGCTCACCAGCAGAAGATGCTACGGGTGCTGCGCAAATACAATGCCGCCAAGCGCCAGAATCTACTACTCATGCTCCCCTTCGTCACCATTACAGACTACCTACATGAGCTACGCGCTGTGGCGCAATTAATGCGCCCATTGGGACCTAACGGGCTCCTGTATCTCGCAGCCGCGGTTAGCGATTTCTTCGTCCCGCCGGAACGCATGTCCGAGCACAAGATTCAGAGCACAAATGCAACAGATCAGCTCAAGACGAAGCGGCAACAGGGGCCGGTGACCATCACAACAGAGAAGCGAGAGCAACAAGGAGAGAGCGAAGAGCAAGAGGACTTCGACAATTTCGACTCGCCAATGGTGCCCCATAGCAAGCGCCTGATCATAGACTTGGACCCGGTCCCCAAGTTTCTGAAGAACCTCGTCGACGGCTGGGCGCCAGAGGGTATGATCGTATCCTTCAAGCTCGAGACAGACCCGTCTATCCTCGTCCACAAGGCCAAGTACTCGCTCAATCGATATCAGCACCACCTCGTCATCGGCAACTTACTCACGACCCGCAAGTGGGAGGTCGTGTTCGTCAGTCCCGGCCACGAAGATCAGTGGATCCGGGTCCCCATCGCCCGCCGCAAAAAGACGCTAAGCGGTAGCGGAGCGGAGGATCTGATTGGCGTGGCGGAACGCGAAGGAGGCGGGAGCAGCAAGGTGTTAGACGAGGACGCGCTCAACCAGCCAATGGACCCGGCTAACCTGCCCGAGGGCGAGCCAGAGATGGAGATTGAAAGCCTCATAATTCCCGCGGTGGAAGCGTTGCATGACGAGCATGTCCGATCAGTCATGGCGAAAAGTCCCCGGAAGAACCAAGTGCATTGAGCGAAACTTTGAAAAACAAAAAAAAAAGAAAGAAAGAAAGAAAGCGGAAGAGGTTGGTTTTTTTCTTGTGGGATCTGGAACGTAGTAGGCGCGTGCTCGTAAATAATTTCTCGGGATACCTCAATAGCATCATTTCCAACCATTTCGCACTCGCATTGCACTGCGTGACTGCTCTGCGATAGCTGACCTGGTGCCAGTCCTAAACGGTACCAAGGTACGTCCGTAGTATGTATTCCGTATGTAAGCGCGTATTTAGCTGCGCGACGGGCAAAAGGAAGCGCTAAGAATTGACATCGACATACCGACTCAACATCCCAATTAGTAGTATTTCCGTACTCGCCCGGTCTAGGTAATGCTACCTAGCGACACAGACTTGGCGGGAGGGGACCTGGAATACGGATCCGTAGCCTACTGTAGGTACCTTGCATATGAACCATGCCAACGCTCCCACCCTATCCTATCCTATCCTATCCTATCCTCGGAACTGGAACTGGAAGTGGCACTGGCGAGGCGAATCATGACTGTCGTGGACAGCAATGAGACTTGCGTCGTAGTGTGAGTTTGCGATTCCGGAATGTACCATTATTGCGATCCAGAGCGTATCTCTGACAGCTCGGTAGAATACAATGATACACCGGGTAAATACCTCTCCAAGATGAGTACCTAGCCCTATGTACGTGCGTACGGAGTAGGGAATACTGGTAGGTACTAGTGAGGTGCTTTCATGGAAATATAGGATGATTACCTAGGTACGTCCGTAGGTATACGTAGGCATAGGTACCATACTTCGTACTTCGTATAGCAACATGGTACGGATCCGTAGGTAGCGTAGGCTACCGGTTGGTAATCCGTATTTCGTATTCCGTGCATGACTTGAATTTCGGTTCGATCCAGCTGGAGCGTAACGTAGGTGTTGTCGCGAATCAACATTTGTACACTACGTACGGACGTACCTCGTACTAAAATAGAGGGCTATTTTCCGACGGGCCAATCCAATGCGGACCCTCGAAAATCATTAAGTGTCTGATTACTAAGTAGAAATTGCCTGTGCCGAGGTTGCGCATTGGCGCAGAGGGGGGGCGCATTGGCGAATCCCCCTCTCGACATGTTTCACGGACAGCTTATTGTAATAAATTCACTTATTATGCACCAAAATGGAGGCAAGCGATAAACTGTCAGCTCAGGGACTTGTCCCAATGAAGTTACTACCAGCTGGCATTACGGAGGACTATGTCGACTGCCAAGAATCATGTGGCCTCATCTGGCACATACTGAAAGCCGGGAACCCCGGAAATCCGTTAGTGTTGTTTTGCCACGGTTATCCGGAGCTGGCATATTCGTGGCGGCGAGTGCTGCCCCGGATCGCCGATGCAGGGTACTACTGTGTTGCCATGGACCAACGGGGATACGGCCGTACAACAGGCTGGTCACAACGACCGTTTCACGAGGCAGAGGCGAGTGATTATCTGGTCACGAATCTGATACGTGATCTGGTCTGCTTGGTATACAGGCTGGGATATACGGAAGTTTTCAGTGTTGTAGGCCATGACTTCGGAGGGGTCACCTCATCCATGGCAGCCCTGATGCGGCCTGATATTTTCAAGTCTACTATCCAGATGTCGCATCCACACCACGCTGTCCCGACACCGCGGTTCGGAGACCAAATTGTAAAGCCAAAGCTTGATATACAGGCCGAGCTGGCGAAACTGAACCCGCCCCGCAAACATTACAAGTGGTACAATTCAACACTCGAGGCCGGATCAGAATGGGATAACCCACCTCAGGGGCTAGAAAAGTTTCTGCGTGGGTATTTCCATCTGAAGTCTGCAGACTGGGCGAAGAACAATCCACATGCCCTCAAAGAATGGAGTGCCGAAGCGATTGCTGTCATGCCCGAGTACTACATCATGCAGAAAGATCACTCGATGCCAGAAGCAATCGCACATAATATGAACGGTGAAGACTACAGTAAAACCGAACGGTGGCTGCCACAAGAGGAGCTCCGGGTTTACTGCGAGGAATGGAAACGTACCGGATTCCAGGGTGGTTTGAACTGGTACCGTGCGCAAACGAGCAAGACGCTGCAGGAAGCCCGAGATATTCTGCTTTATGCCGGCAAGAGAATCGAAGTTCCATGTACATATATTGGCGGAAAACAGGATTGGGGGCACTTCCAGCAGCCGGGCGCTCTCGAGAGTTACGAGGATCCAACGACTGTCAAGCCAGGATGTTTCAGAGGCGTGACGATGATCGACGGCGCCGGACACTGGATGCAACAAGAGCAGGCTGAGGCAGTGAACCAGGCGATTCTGGATTTCTTCAAGACTCTGTAGGCAATGGCGACATGTAGCTTCTTGAGGTAGTGGATCGATGCAGATGCCTCGTCATATTTTCGGGTTCACGGAACAAGTCACTGGCAAGGATCCGATAATAGACAAAAATGGGGATCTTGTTTGCTTCACATGGAAGAGGGAAATTTATCGGCTGATAACTTTACGTGAGCCCGAGGACCAATCATAGCGACTCGCTTACGCGTCGAGTTTGCACCTTCTTCCTATTTAACATCACTATAGCAGCTTCCCTTCCAAACAGCAGCCGTACTAGAGAAATGGGTAAGTCGAAAGTTCAATAGCCCAGCCGGTATCGACGGAACAATCTCTAACTTTCCTACAGTTAACTCATCGGCCTCCTAAGCCGAAGATTCTCGGTTCGAGTCCGAGGTGCGGTGATTTTTTTTTTCTTTTTGCCTGTTCTGCCGCCCAATTGTCCCTCCTTGCCATCTACCCATTCCTCCCTCTCTTCTCCTATCATGAACACGACCATGAAGTGTATACTAGTATATACCATAATGAATTGTGAGTCCCTTGACATGTACTAAACCTCTTGTCACTTATTCGGCATTGAAATTACGTGCTCTGAATATACCAATACGCCCACGCCCCTGAGAACAATTTCCTATCTCCACTTACTTCTTACAAACGATCTCTCCATCAAGCATGCAGTAGAACCCATCTTGATTCTCAACCCATTCCCTCCACGCATTCACCATGCATCCTGCAATCTCTTCCGTCACGAATCCAAGTTTCGCCCCCTTTTCTGGATTTGACGATAATTCAAGCCGTGAAGCAAAGACTTCACCCCACCAGGCCCGGTCGGTTGAGTTTGCACAAGTTACAGCAGAGGCTGAAGCTGTGATATCCTCCGGCCTGAATCCTGCTCTTCGAGCAAACTCCCTCCCCCTTCCCCCTTCCATGGTCTTGCCGTAGTGGTTTGCAAACATGCCTACTAGGGCCACAGACTCTCGTAAACCTTTTATTTGCGGATATACTCGGACGGTTGGCCAATCCACGTCTCGCGTGCAAACAAAACCCCCGGGTTTGCAGACTCGCCGCATCTCTTTCAAGCCTCGAACAGGGCCAGGCTCGTCCTCTGCGCCTGGTAGATGAACGAGGACCTGATGTGCGTGGACGATATCAAAAGAATTGTCATCAAACGGCAACTTCAAGGCATCTCCCACTGAAAACGATGCATTGGTCACCCCACGTTGCTTGCACATTTCGCTTGCGTAGTTGACGGCGTCAGCATGAATGTCGATCCCCGTGACACTTCCCTCCGGCACGCGAGACGCAAGACCGAGCGTGATGGAACCTGGTCCACAGCCCACGTCTAGGATTCGCATGTTGGGTTTGATGATAGGCAGCATGTATGCCGAATTTACTTCTGCCGTCCGAGGTGTGTAGGTGGCAAACACAGCCCGGTTATAATCCCTCAGGTCCATATTGTCGTATAGGTATGTCCAGACCTCAATGATGTGGCGATAAACTTAATAATTGTTGCAATAGACAGAGAAGGTAACGATATATTCTCCGTTGAATAGAGAGCTGAGAAATAGAGAAGACAACTTATACGTACACCGGTTGAAGAGAAGGGCTGGTGGGAAGGTCATGGATGTGGACAACAAGTAATACGGGCGTGCGCCTCTCAACTAGTACAGATGACGAAAATTTTATCTAAGCTCCATTGACATCTGATATCTAGAGCCACGACAGGAACAGATTTACGTAAGTAACTGAGAGCCACCCGAAGGGAACCAAGTGGCGGGGCTATTGTGACGCCGCGCTGAACAGAAGCGAATGTCTCACGCGCTTGGTATTACCTCCCTTCTTTGTTCATACTCTCTGGGAATTGGCCGGCAGGGGCCTCTTTCGCCTCGACATCTCCGTACCTCCTTGAGATAATGGTGGATAATGTCGGGGCATGTACCAGGTACGCGATATCCAATGCTACCGTCAATCTATGTCGACCGCTTACTTTCACCATGCTATGTTAATGGTGTACATGGTAGCGGGCACAGTCGAGGGTGTCCATTAGTCTGAAAGTGTGTGGGCAGAATACCGATACCACGGGCATGCCGCACGCGTTGTGGTACTTTGACCTACGCCAGAACCCTATGGCCACAAGTCCTTGACTATCTGCAATTTAGCGAAAATATCATCCAGGCCTAACGTTCGTCTGACATAGGTATCGAAGCCACCAGCTACTACAAGCGAAACTATAATTGGTCCCTTAATAATGCGGTACGTCTGAAAATCAAGGCCAGAGTTCTATCGCAAAATTCCATACAGACAGGAGGATTCGAATGGACGTTGTCCGTTTTCATCCGAGAGAGTGCGATATTGAAAACCCTCGATTTACACCGGCCTACTTGCCACCGTTCACACCGTGCCCAACGTCTTTGATCGCGAGCTTGAGATCTGACGCGCCGTCTCTCCTTCATTAGTGCTTATATACAAGAATATGAATACTGAATTCAAATGTGAAAAGACAATTATTGCCTATCCCTCTTTTATTTGACTCCTCATTCGGACACGGCTTCGTACCAGTACTCGGGAATCGGCTAGTACTACAGCAACAGCGTCTCCAGAAACCAGTGCATATGTGCGCAAATCGCAAGCACCTCCTGTTACCCTTGAAAAATCATGCTATACAAACTTCAAGCCTAGCTCAACCCTCGCTTACAACACTTAAACCATGCGCCCCTGATATTGATATCCTCTCCATTACAACCTCGAAACATCTGCTCACGAGGATTGAGCCCTCTCGCCGTCGACTGCCATGATTTAGTCCTCTGTCTCCCACGCTGTCTCGAGCGTCTTGGACTTCCCCTCACGGACAGGGTCTGCGAATAACTCGAGTCACAATCGTCACTCAGCCATTTAGGGCGCAGGGAACGGCTCGACTGCGATCGAACCCTTGACGGGGAAACGCGGGTAACTTTTTCCAGTGAAGTTCGGTTTCGGTATGTGCGTGGTCGGTCATCGTCGGCTTCGGGACGTGTCCTGCCACGACGACTCGGATCTCGTGAGAAATTGCTAGCTTTCGTGTCGCCAGTAGGATATGCGAACTCTCCAGACCCATGTAGAGAAGGGTTTTTCGCCAAATCGTCATTCATCTGCCCTGACCAGACACCCCGTTGGCCAAGTTTACCTGTCACCTTTGTTAATCCCTCTCTGTCTGGGCTTTGGTGGATTGATGGCTCTGGGAGTACCGGTGAATTCTGATCATCAACAGGGGTTGGAGTAGACTGCTCATCGGGGAGATATGATCCGGAAGAATCGGAAGAGCGCCTTTCATAATCGAAAAGATTCTCGTGTCCCCTTACTGTCTCGCTTTCTACCGGTAAGGGAGAGATAGGTCGGTCTCCAGATAGTTGCCAAGGCGAGTGTGGATACACGGCCTCTGAATCTTGGATATGGGTCTCGGAGCCAAATCCTTGCGGGAGCTCAGGCCCTACTTCATCGGCTTTGGGGGAAGACATGTCGCGTTGGCTCTGTCCGAGAGACACTGGAGAGGGGGGCTCACTCGGAGGTTGCGAGGAGGAGCTTGAGGAGTGCAGCGCTTTCAGGTCTCTGCGCGAGCCCCGACAAAATCCCGGGTAGTCCCGTCCTGGCAAATCCGATATCTTTGGTCGATTGCGCTCCACTTGACCGTGTGTCTTACTATCTTGCCTCGAGGCTCCTTTTTCAGGTGAAGATGATAATCTAGGGGGCTGAGATCCAGTCTGTGAATCTTTACAGTCCAAGTCAGCAAGGGGACAAACATCACTGGAACATTGTTGAAATACCGACAGTAAAGACCTCCTCACCTGACTGGCGAAGCTGTGAGCTATCTTGTTTCGACGCTGCCTCTGGACTCTCAGAATGTTCTAGTGGCACGTCGTTTTCACGGCCACGGGACGATTCTCTGGTATTTTGCACAGGCTGGAACACCGTTGGCTTTTCACGCGTTACCTCTCTATCTTGGCGTTCTGACGCGGGTATTCCCTCAGATGCCTTTCCATTTTCGAATTTGTTATCTTCTTTCGTTTTTCTTGTTTCTACAGGCTCCGCCACATCACCACCTCGTGCTGTCACGGGTTGCGTATTCGTCAGTATGCTATCCAACACCATACTGCATATAAAAACTAAGATACCATTTTACGTACTATCACCCAAATCTCCATTCTGCCCTGGCCGATCTGAGCTACTATGCTTTTCGAGTTTGAGCTTGTCCTTTGATCCGTTAGACACGTTATTCTTCACGGCTCCGGCGAACGATACCGGCATGTTTCCGACGGATTCTTTCGCTGCCTGCGGAGTGTTGTTGGGCCTGGGCTGGAATGGCAGCTCACCGTCTGATTTTGCATCCAGAGTTTTCGCCGGCGAACCCGCAGAAGAAGTCGTTTGGTTCTTGGAAGACGTGTCGGGCGTGTTATTTGCTTTGGGGCTGGATACACCATCTTTTGCGCAGGCTGGCGCAGAGTTACCTGTTACCTCGTCTTTCGACGAATCGCCTGGTTTCGGCTTAGATCTGTGCCTTTTCCGCGCAGAAGAAGGTTGTAGTGGTTGCGCCAATTGTTCATCGACGAGGCGATTAAGCTCCTGTGAATTTGCGTCAACTCACACGAAGTCTCAGTGGTGGAGTGGGAAATTTTCATCCCCTCAGTATCTGAATGTACTTACCTTCCTCTTTTCGTCGAGCTCCTGCAATTTCTGCTTACCGTCTTGCATCGCCTTCCGAGCCGCGCCCTCGAGCTCATCTATTTGCCGCGTAGTCTTGTGCTCGATGGTGCTTGCCTCGCTATCGCGCTTCTGCCGCCTCTGCGTGTCCTCATTGGCAGTGGCCATCTTCCACTCCTCGTCCTCTTTCCGCCGTCTAGCCTCCCGCTTCTCATCTTCCTGCTTGCGCTTCTGCCTGATAGTCTCTAGTTCCGACTGACGCCTCTTCGATATGTCCTGTTGTTCCCGCTCATACCTCGCTCGTATATCCGCTAGCAGATGATCGCGCGCTTGCTCCAGTTGTTCGATTTCGTCGTGTTGCTTCTTTGCTGATAGGTCGCTGATCGCGCTCTGTATTTGGGACAGGGTGTCCTGTAATTGCGGAAGGATGCTTTCGATATCCATGTTGCTTGAAGTTTT
Organism: Xylaria nigripes; assembly: GCA_022984845.1. Taxonomy (NCBI): domain Eukaryota; kingdom Fungi; phylum Ascomycota; class Sordariomycetes; order Xylariales; family Xylariaceae; genus Xylaria; species Xylaria nigripes. The sequence goes on along the minus strand of JAJJKC010000041.1, from coordinate 13,738 downwards.
TGGGGGCGAACCAGCAGTGACTCCTCGAATATTACCAGATCAAGATTATATGTTAATCAACGGTCTGGACCATGCAGATGGATAACAGGAAAGTCGTAGGTATTAATGCCGTGAATCTGGATATAGTATAATGGCTCAGAAGTCTCAATGTCATACATATTATGCAGTACACAGAGAGTCTCATGTCGGGTCGAATTCTATGACGTTTCCAAAACTGCTAGTGAGTCCTCTTTATAATGTCCTGCCGCTACGTAATGGTGAGTAATCCAGACCGGGAACATGAACATCCTCGCGGGCGAACGTCACGCTTTGGGCACACCTAAGGCGCAATCAAGCGCACACACACCACTGCTCTCTGCGGCCCAGCTCTGAAGATGGTCTCCATCTCGTTACTCAGTTAGCGATCTAGGTAGGTAGTCCACCAATGAAACTCCAGATCAACCGGGCAATTTGACTTTGGATCTATTGTATTACATCACCGGAGCTCTGCCCAGGGGACGGCCCGCTAGCGAAGAGCTCCGACGCTATACTACACCTCACGCCTTGGTTTCGTAATACTTGCGTCAAGGCTGCATCGGAATGGTGTAAGCCTGTGCTGCTCGCCGGCCTGTTACTCGTGTCGTCAACACATTCTTCCGTCTGCGTGCTATGCGGCTTACCTAACTAGTGATGACATTAACTTCCACGGCCCCCCCGGCCAAAATACCTACCCAGTGGTGAAGATTACCAGCTTGTTCATGGTCCTTGATGCCAGTTCGATTAGATGGCACGGCTCGCTTACCCGTGCGTGCTAATGAATTGAAGACCAACTAACAAATAGGGGAGATTTGTGTCCCTGCCAGGCGGATGAAAGTCTCCGGTCCTTGGTATTCATATTTACGCCGTGTCGTTCATTCTGTCATGCAATATGTGTTCCGATACAGCCGCTGTGACACCTCCTCGGAACGTCTGCATACCAGCTAACTGAGTACATCAGCTAGTGGTGTCCGATGTCGACTTATTAAGTGTATTGTACTTATAATGTACTCTTAATACACCTATTAGCTTACTCCATCCTCTCCTAAGTATCGTAACTGGGAGCTCATGACTATGTGCCAATGCGCAAGTCAGGAACGTAAATCAGCCGCCCAATTGTTTAACAGCAAAGGAGGTGCCCAGTTCCTGCGTATCGGAATCACTAGGGTACTCGAGATGTTCGAGGGTGACTCCAAGGCTGCGTGTGGTGTCGCAAACACCATCGCCCTGTCGCATCTGTCAACAGCGAGCACCTGATATCGAACCATGGAGGGGGATTTCGAGCCGACTTACAGAGATGCAAACATCTTTAGTCTTGATGATCCAATCATCCGGAATCCCGCTCGACGATAACGAAAACAGTCCACTCACATTCCTGGTGGTGGTTCCGCCATGATTATCTACGTTGCAAGCCAAGCCCCTTTTGTGGCGCGGGTCGCCGATTAGGAAGACGCCCTTCACGGCATCAAAGCTTTCACCAGTGAGATATGGTAGTGCGTCGACGGTGGCGGCAGCGCCTTGCGAGTACCCTTGCAAAATGAAGCACTCCTCTGGCGACGATGCCAACGTACTGGTGATCTTTGAGATGATGTCCCAGGTCCCACCGGAGGAATCCTGAGACCAGCCAGCCGGATACACGGTGTTGTAAATCTTACCGCCCGACAGTTGAGATGTGATTTGGGAGTTCATCGTTAGAAAGCCCGCAGAAGGGCCCTGAGGCTCACACGTACCTCTCGTGTCGATGATGGTATAGGAAGGGCATGTGCTTGAGACAGCACGCTTGCTTGACACGCCGCTGACTGGTGAGGCAGTCGCAGGCTCTGCCAGTAGGGAAAGAAGAATGATCTTGACGGAGGAATACATATTATTAGAGCATGAGATTGGGGGATTGGTATTGCTTGATGCGTGACGAGTCTTCGAGATCTATACTGACATGCTTAAGCAGTGAACGGTGGCTTGGATCAAGCGACGACCCGCAGGCTCAATATTTAGGTTTATATCTGCCTTTATTGCCCAAAAAAAACTCTAGGCAAATTGTGCGAATGCGCTTCATCGAAATCACCGTCGTAAGCCTTGGCATGTAAGAATTCCGCCAAATCTAGATCTCAACGAGTGTGACCTCGTGTTCATTCACCTCCCACTTCATACGGGTGTCCCGGGTCTCCCTGGGCAGACTGGTCTGTGAGTCAGCCTAACATGGGAATTTCCGCAAGGATATAACCGAGTCCTTTGGTGGAAAATTGTTCGTATCATTTATTGCCTTCTTGTATAGAGCACGCGACGCTGTTGTTGTTTAGCGGAACAGCAGATTCCGCAAGTGCAAGGGCTCCTCGTGGACTCGTAGTAAGTAGCCCTAAGGGCCAAGACCGCCTACCGAGGACAAGCATTTGCGCACCTGTCAATAGTTTGTCAAAACGTTGGTATTATTGGACAACCCAAGCCTGGGCAGAGTATCTGGAAATCCGGATAACAACGGGAGAGTCGGAGCCTCAAACACCCAGGACGGAGCAAACATTGGGGTAGATGGTCAATCCATCAGGCTTAAGAGGTGCTTAACAAATTACCAGACGGCATTAGGGTACTCTGGCAGGCATACATAAGCTATTCTGTTCAAAAGGTATATTCACTTTGAACTCACAAAGTGCAGAATACTACCGGAAGACGGTTGTCATCCGGGTAACAATAGACAGAGCCGTCACGCACATGAGTGCTATCAAAATGGAGACAAACGATTGGGGGGCTTGCCGTCTAAAGTCTAGAGGCATAAGCAATACAGAGAGAGGGCCAAGTTTTCAAGACAGAAACCTCGGCAGGGTTAAGCGGCGCGTGAAAAGAGGAACACGCAAGGGCCAGGCCTCGACGAGGAAGGTAATGAACTGCCAAGATTACCAACTTGGTGTCCGAGCACCACCTTCGAGAGCTATCGTAGACGGCCGCGAATGAGCACAGGCATGCAACAAAGAACGAAGGTCATTTGATCCCAAGCAGCCAGGATTGATTGGATTCAGTATAGGCGAACACTCGAGTATACAGGCAAGACTTAGGTAGCAGCGACGCCGAATTTCTCCAGCCCGCGATCCACCAATCTTTGAACGCTGCCATTGCCTCGGAACGTCGCTTTCAAGCTGGATGAAAGTCGCTCTTTCACCTGATGTTGACTGACTTCTTACGCTGATGTATGTCAAAAGGTAGTATTTATACTACCTACCCATACAATTGGTGGCGTTATGTGCGCCGAACAACTTACCTACCAGAATTTGGTAGGTACCTACTTAGCCTTAGTAAGGTACGGACGTACGGACGTATTATCGAGTTGTTCCAGAACAAGCACAGTACTAATGTACGGTATCAGCATCTTTATCGTACTGTACGGATGTCCGCTTTAAAATGGATGAGCCGCTAATTTTTAGCGTAAAATCGTTACATGCATATTAGTTTATCATAGTACTGTAGACAAATTATTAGTCTAACGATGGATCCGATATATAAATATATGTCAATTCGTACATCCAGTATAGCGTAGAAGGATATCTGCCTATCCCATATAAGGATGTGTATAGATGTATATGATAACCCCTAGACGACCTAACTACCTATAGGTCTCACGGTACGGATTCGTAGAATAGCTGCACTCCCAACGGTCAAAATAAAATATTTAATGGGCAAGTTGTTGATCGCAAGCTTCTCAATTGGATTAAAAAAAAAATTTATAGTTTTACGCTGATATAGATATTGGAGGTGGTGGTGTCTGAAAAAAAGGGCTAATAGTCACGATGTTGGAATTTATGATTCAAAACCTAGGGCAGGTCAGTGATCGCAAAGGTAAGAAGGTATCGCAAATATATTAAGATAGAAAGTAAGTAAACTATTATCTGGGCATGAAGACCTGTATTAAATCATTTAGAAATCTTCAATAAATCATCGCGTTATTCTCAATTGGATATTGTTGGTTGCCATAAGTTGTCATATAAGACGTTAATATGGCACCTCTCCCCATTGAATCCGTTGTCCTCCGGCATCCCATAAGACGCCCGAATTATAAGAATCAATGAAGTAAAAGGTGATCAAGACTTTGCCCTATTTTTTGGGCTGCTTTGTAGTCTTTCCTTTCTCATCCAAGATCATTAAGGGCCCAGTATTACGTCTTGAGGCTTGTCGTTTGGGAGTTTGGGGGACAGCATTGGCTTGTCTCACTGCTTCAAGTTGAGCACGGTACCAAGCCCACCCCTTCCATTCTCTAGGAACAGAAGGCTCCGGACGACTTGCGAGATCAAGCCATGATTCTCCAGGCCAGCGATATGGTGCTGCCACTTCGCCTCTCAATATTTCTCGTGCCATCCCCTCGATGTCTCTTTCTCTAACCGAGTTCAGACTCATGATGTCTTCAATGGTAGAGCCTTGATAATACTTTTTCATTTCGATATGAGGGGGATGAGGTTTATGATGAGAGCGCTTGGGTGGTTTGGGTGTTTCGGACGATGGCTTTTCTGGTAAAATTATAGTAGAATCTGAATCGCTTTCTAAACCACGGGTGCTGTGTCTGCTCCGTATAAAAATGTCAGAACCGCTATCCGAATCAGACTGGAAGGCCTTGGGCTCCTTGTTCATCTCTGGTATGATAAGATTATGATCACTAGGATCCTCCGCACCGGATCTAAAAATACCCTTATATTGACTGCTCGGACTGGTTATTTCATCAGAAAAACGTATTTGTCGCGGTGTCTTAGGAGATTTGGAGTCAATGATCTTGGGTTTAGGGGCATTGGGTTGAAAACGGGAGGGAAGAAGTTTCTTTTGGGTCGAAAGGGACACAACAGGAGGCTCTGAGTATCGAGACACAGTGCCTACCAGCCTGACTCCTACATATCTTAGGAGCAGGTTCTGCAACTCTGAAAGTTCTGTTGGTCCTCCCACGACAACCTTGGAAGAAGAGAACATATCGTAAAGCTTGGCGGAGTCAGTAAATACGTAAATAAGAGTAAGTACTGTCAAAGGGCCACATTCCCAATTTGAGGTTTGAAGAATCGATGGTAAAGATATTATGGTGTGAGGCGGCTCAAGGCCAGGCAAACGAGACTGATATCCGGTTTGTATGTTTTGCAAATCCTCTTGAAGATTTTCATGTTCATTCTCAAGGGAGTTGAAGACATACGCGATACGAGACGTCCTATCAACCACAATTGAGTACCAATGGTTCTCTCTATGTCGTCCGAAGACGATAATCTCAGGCTGTTGATTAAGAACTTGCTCGTCAAAAGTGCTGTCCCGATATTCAAGATCATTGTAATGCCCTCCGACAAAGTCGCCAAACCGCCGTTCAACAAGTGTGGTTGGCCGAAGCCGACCATTAGGGCTGAAAGGCTCGAGAAAGACTCTGAGCACAGCACTGACCTCATCTTCATTCCACCAGCTATGTCTTGCAATTCTCATAGCGGCATTGATAAAGTGTCTCCCAAAGTCATAGGACCAGTAGGACTCTGCCTGGTTTGTCATTGGGTTGACAGCACCAGAAAAAAATATGGCCGCTTCTGAGACCGGTAGATAGGTATTGTTGACATCAACTTCCCGCCTGAAGTTAGATGGCTGAGTAGGGGGTGTTAAGGCAATTGGTCGATCATAGTATGAAAATAGCTGCGTCATGAATACTGTCAAATCTTCAAACGTACCAGAATTGAGAATCTTGTTGGGCATCTTCTTGATCACTTTCCGATCAGTCGGTGTCGCGGAGGGAGGAACATTCTCAACCTGTTTCGTATATAATGACTTTGATGGCGCTCGTGGCTTATTTATAGGGGTAAAGGGTATGATTTCATATTCGGCCTGCCTTGTAATCTGTTCCGGACTCAATACTTCTTCAATAGAAGGAAGGACAACTTCTTCTTTGCCCTCTGTTGATGCTTGGTGCCTGGTGGTTCGTTTCGTAGATAGGGGTGTTGCCGGTGGTAGGTCTTCTGTCTCAGCCGCCTTCGAAAGTCTAGCGGATCTTCTTCTCCCCTGCTCTGTGCTATTGATAGGGGCATTTTTGGGAGAATCTTTCACAACCTTTTTCTCTGGAGGCTGTTGATCCAGTTGCGGCACTGGTGGCACCCAATTCTTCGGAACTTTCCATCTTGTGACCACGGAGAGATACTCAACAAAATCGTCCATCTCCTCTTCTCTCGTAAACTTCTTTGAACGAAATAATTCCAAAGCAGTTTTGGGTTTGAATAAGATGAGCGCTATGTTGATCGCACATCTTAAACCACAGCTCCATCCATCCTCTTGCATGGAGAGTCTTACCACCTTTGCTTTCGTTGGAGGGGGGAGGTCTGATCGTTGGGATGTTATATCTTGCGTCCAAAGAGTAACAAGGTGATCTAGGGCTTTCTGATGGCTAGGTAGTGGCTGTAGTTGGGTAAGGGAATCAAAAAAGTAGACGACTTGGTTCGGAATGTCCACCATCATCACATACCAATGGGGGCAATTGGTACCTGCATCTCTCACTCCCCCAAAGACAGCAAGACGAGCGCCCTTGAGTATTTGATTGATCGTGAAGGCGCTGAACGACTTGCTGAGTCCAGCTGCTTCATTGAATGTTCCACCAAACTGTGAATCTCTTGCCACAAATGGCAACGTTGAAAGAAGCAAGATCGTCATGGCGACCATCTCGGTCGAAGTAAACCAGTCAAGTGCGTAAGCTCTCAACTGAGCATTAATGAGACCATGGAGGATAGTCGACCTCCACGCGCGGCCGGGGATCTCGTCCGGTCCATCTCGATTCACCACAAGCCGATCAGCGAAGTTGACACTCTTATTACTATCATAATATTTAATGTTTCGAGGCAAAGTGTCCTTGTGCTTGAATCTAGGCGACCAGAGCTTCTTATCGACGTACTGGCCATCTGGTTCGCCATGAATGGATCGAAGAAGATCCATAACATCGGCCTCAGTGGCCCGTTGAAGCTTGGAAGTCTGTCGAGAGCGTGCCATTGTAAATATTTGAAGAGCTTTCTGACGACGAGGTGATCAATAAAGTAATGAGAGCTAGAACCAAGGTCAGTCTTTCGTTCATCAGGTGTTAAGCATACACAGATCTTCAAAGGGTTATGAGTGTTTGAAACAAGTAAATCAAATAAAATAAGGCCAAACATTTGGGCATACTGTTGATCTCAAAGTTCCGTACCGAGCGATATACTTTGATTGCTATTAGTAGTGTGAGTAAGATGAGGTGGAAGATGTGATGGTATCTTGGTAAGCTTTAGAAATTTTGATCGATCAAGGGATAAATTACTTAATAAACAATGGAAAGAAGTCCCTACCTTTGAAAATGGGAAGGAGCGGCGACGACTATCTAGATGAATGAAGTTAGTGGCGTGGTGATTGATGGTATGTTGCCTTTCGTAACCAGGAAGACGTCTGCGAGAAGAAGATTGAAGACTATAAATATTAGCATCACCAGTATGGGCATCACGTTGATCACATAATATTACGCACGAAGATAAAAATAAAAAAATAGAAAAAAATAGGAATTGTGTTGCGGCTGATGTGGTCTGGAGATGCAAGATGATTTGAGCTGAGAAGGCAGGGAAGGCAGGGAAGGCAGGGAAGGCAGGGAAGGTAGGAAGAGATACTTACTAGAGGTAGTCGTTCTTTTGCTTGCTTGCTTGCTTGAACTGGATGATATTTTGAAGAATAGAAGTCTAGAAATCTATGTTTAGTCTCTCGTGAGGAAAAAGTCTTCTTGAGGGTAGACTACGAGTCATACTTAGAATAAAAGATGAGAAGGAGCAACCACATTAAAAACAGAAGGCAGTGAGGGCATTCTCTTGATCACATTGACTAAGTGATCGTAGCCTTGCTGTGATCACTGGGAGGGGGGAGGGGGGGGGTTAGTTGGTATGAAGGGTGGGAGAGGGCTGTTATTGGTCCGTAGCCTCACCGCATTTCTTCTTGCTGTTTCGACTTTTATTTCCATCAAACTCTATTGAGTCAGCCTCTCTCCCCTCTTTTTCTTATTTTACTCTTTCCAAACCACCAAAAACACGTCAGTATGTCCAAACGCTACCCTTACTATCTTATTACCGAAGGCACTTCTAAAGCTCACTGTGAGATAGCAGACCCTTCAGCCGCCCAAAAAACACTCCTTACCACTCAGTCCTCTACCGCCAAGATGTCGAGACGCAGTGACGTTGAGATGGTAGATAGGCCTGGCTGCCGTGATGTCGAGCAGCAAGTTGACCCTCCCTACTCTGCTCGATTTCCACCAAGAGAGTGGAGCTTCAATTCAGTCAGGGAGATAGATATAGTATGGCCGATTAGCCAGGACCTTCGGTCTCATATCTTTACTTCTCAATGGAAAGAGGTATGTCATCCCCCTGATCTTATTTTGAAGTGGGCATCTTGTTGATCACCAATAATAGCTGCTCGGAACAATGACTATTCAAGTCATTGGTGGTGTTGGGGAGAATAAATATGTCCGCTGGGTAATCGAGCCCAACTTTTACCTAATCGCTGGCGCCACTAGCCAACTGAGAGACACGCTGCTTGTGGCATTCAAAAGAAAGGCCCTGCCCCTATATGTTGAAGCAAGCCGCGGAGGACCATGGGGTGAATATATTATCAATTTACTTCATGACCGGCGCCGTATCGAAGCTATATTTGTTCAACGTTATGGGTACCAGAACCATGTACCCTGCGAATGCTGCGAGAGGCGATATATACAGTCAGATGGTATGACGGATCGAAGAGGCTTATGGCCATTCCCAACCTGTGTTGGTATCCCAGGATATGCAAACGGAGCTTGCGCAAACTGCATCTTCTCAATCCAGGGAGTAAGATGTACCTTCACAACAAGAGGCGAAGCAGGAATTGACAGGCTTAGAGGAACTCGTGAAAGCCATGCTCAGCATACACGGGTTAATCCCCTAGCAAGCCCTGTCAAGTTTGAAATCAAGGGCTCAGAGTTGCAGACTCTGACAGCAGAGAGGGTTCGAGGACAGGGATTTCGTGGCATGGCAGAGTAAGGATCGAATAGAGGGCACGCCAATCATTAGCTATTAGAGTCTTTACTCTTCTTGCGTTACTTTACGATTAGAACATGACAGAATTTCTATTTAATAACGGCTTGACTTGTGACTTACATACCCCAGACCAAATCACCTAGTTCGAACACTGTTTACTCTGATTCATCTCGTCCTGATATTCAGTTCTTTTAACGGTATTCAACAATATGCCCTGTAAAAAATCACGTGTTGTTGTGAATATTATTACTGGGCGGTAAGAATACTGCCGGCAGAATGTTTTGTTAGCGTGTTTCTTCCTTTTTTTTTTTCTATATAAAGACCTCTGGGCATCCCACTTCTTACCTTTATTTCTCCCACAAAATTATTCAAAGCCTCAATGGCTGCTGAAGAAGCTTCTGATCCGAGGGCATCTCACTGTCAATTTGACATCAAACAACCTGACGCTGGCGTAATGCAGCCGAAAGGAATGGCTCGCAATCGAGCGCACCTCAGACGTGCTGCTCAAGGTGGTATCCCTACTTCTTATAACAGCGGTTCGTATCTTTTCAATCCTGCCTGGTGATAAAAGCTGACGAGTACCCTTGGTAGTACCCCCCGTGGGTTTCGCAAGACAAGTTGATGCTGGCGCAATGCAGCAGGATAGAAGGGCAAGCAATTGAGCGCACCTCAGACGTGCTGCTCTAGGGGATACCCCTACTTCTTATAGGAGCGGTTCGTATCTTTTCAATCCTGCCTGGTGATAAAAGCTGACGAGTACTCTTAGTAGTACCCTCGTGGGTCTGGAATGGCACAACCTTATGTTCTCGAAGCATTGTGCCCCTCCAGGGCATGATGCAAGGTCATGGTTGGGGCCGGGGGGTTTTTCTAGGCCGAGGCCAACTTCGCCGTTGGCCTCAACAATATGGCATGGCGTAATGCGGCCGGATGGAATGGCTGGCAATTGGGCGCACCTCAGACGTGCTGCTCAAGGGGGTATCTCTACCTCTTATAAGAGCGGTTCGTATCTTTTCAATCCTGCCTGGTGATAAAAGCTGACGAGTACTCTTAGTAGTACCCTCGTGGGTCTGGAATGGCACAACCTTATGTTCCCGAAGCATTGTGCCCCTCCAGGGCATGATGCAGGGTCATGGTTGGGGCCGGGGGATTTTTCTGGGCCGAGGCCAACTTCACCGTTGGCCTCAACAACATGGCGTGGCGTAATGCAGCAGGATAGAAGGGCTAATCATTGATCGCTTGTTTCATTGTGCCATACAAAGTCTTAATATCCCATTTCGTGAATGCTTCATTTTTAACGTAAAAACCGAAGGTGAACGGTATAAGTACTTCAAGTACGTGTGGGCATCTCGCTTCTCCCAGTAGTCTAAAGTGTTATGTCAAGTATTAGCCATGCTCCGAGTGCTGAACGTTTCCAAGACTGAAGTTGAGCGATAGGAGTACCTCGTAACCTTACTTGGGCATCTTGTTGATCACCATGTTCTCGCCGATATAGAGAAAAATAAGCCATGCTCCGAGTGCTGAACGTCTTGCAAGACTGAGGTTGAGCGATAGGAGTACCTCGTAACCTTACTTGGGCATCTTGTTGATCACCATGTTCTCGCCGATATAGAGAAAAATAAGCCATGCTCCGAGTGCTGAACGTCTTGCAAGACTGAGGTTGAGCGATAGGAGTACCTCGTAACCTTACTTGGGCATCTTGTTGATCACCATGTTCTCGCCGATATAGAGAAAAATAAGCCATGCTCCGAGTGCTGAACGTCTGCAAGACTGAAGTTGAGCGATAGGAGTACCTCGTAACCTTACTTGGGCATCTTGTTGATCACCATGTTCTCGCCGATATAGAGAAAAATAAGCCATGCTCCGAGTGCTGAACGTCTGCAAGACTGAAGTTGAGCGATAGGAGTACCTCGTAACCTTACTTGGGCATCTTGTTGATCACCATGTTCTCGCCGATATAGAGAAAAATAAGCCATGCTCCGAGTGTGGAAACCTTCGACTGTTTACATGGTCAGAACTGCCCCTGAAAGTTATAACACTTCAAATGCTTACCTGGGCCTCTTGTTGATCACTGCTTTCTGGGTCGACCAGGAGGACGCTTGGGTCCATAGTGAGTTCTGCCTTCAATGTATTCGTTCCCCCCACCAAGTTCAATAACTCTCTGAATATGCTCTGGAATTCGTTCGATCCAAGCTTTTATTTGATTCTGTAAAAGGTCCTGGTGCCACGTTTTCTTCCATATCCTTTTTGCTTGCTCTCGGCTTCGTGGCGGACCTTTACGTGTTGTATTCCTCTTCATCCAGTACCAGCACGGCTCAATAGCATTGAGATCAGGTGAGTTAGGGCACCAGACCATTCGCCGTACCATAGCAAGGTCATAAAAGTGTTGTTGAAAGTGGTGTGCGTGGCTCGGAGCTTTATCCTCTTGTACTATGGTGTCCGGTCTGTCTTTCAGGCATTCTTTTGCAAAAGGAAATAGTTTGGGATGCAATATCTCCTTCTGATATCGATACCAATCGATACCAGTCCCTCCGCTACGTGTTAGTTTGCCGTGCTGGTTGTCCCATTTCCAAACTGGCTTTCGCCCTGGCTTGTTGCGTAACCCAAGTCTTGCCATTCCGTTATTCAACTCCCACTCCTCTCGTAAAACCGACTCAAGCTGGGCATTCCATTGATCGATTTGAGATGCAGCTGCTTTTTTTTGGCTAGGGGTTTCAGGACCCCAGCAATGGCAAGGGCCTTTGCGGTCATACGTAAAACAGCCCCAAAACATGAATTCACTGTATCCTTTCCAGCGTTCACGAATGCAACTCTTGACAATAGCCTCGCCTGCTTTTCGCCAGATTCGATAACCTCCCCTGCAATGGCAGAGAAGCACAGCAGTTTCGTCAGTCCAGATTACAGCTTTCCAGTCATCAAGAGTCCAATCCTTGTGTTCAAGGCACCAAGCAAGTCGTTCTGCTTTCATCTCATCTGTGAGGCCCGGCTTTCGAGTGGGCTTTGTCTTCTTGTATCCCAAACCTCGTAAAATAAGACGAACTGTTGAGGCTGAGAGGTCAAATCCCATAGCGATGAGCTCGCCAGCAATAACAGCACAAGACTTCTCACGACCATTTCGATTCTTTTCAACGCATTCAACAACAATTTTCTTAACATCCTCTGTTTGTTTTGTCTTTCGACCCACTCCAGACCTATCTTGAAGCCATTCATCCTCGAGAACGAAGGTATCAAGGGCTGGATTGAACCCCCGTTCGCAAGTTTGGAGGTATATTCGAGCAACGTGGGCTTTCGATACACCAGTGAGTGAAGAAACAATTGTCGAAGAGAGTGCTCCACCGTATGGCGATTTTAGGAAAACAACGACAGCTTTGATGGCAATTCCAACTCGTTTGGCCATAATATCGGCGTAAAGGACTGTTCTTAGGGTAGATTTCGAAAACAACTCGGGGATCGTGTTTCTCGCACAAAGAATTCTAACTCAAGTCATATGGGTTGTGAGATGCCTCAGGGAGATACTGACCTCTTGTGTTCTATCAAGTCAAACTCCAGCGTCGACAACCATAGCGAGGAACCACCACATCAAGCAACTAATGACCCTCATTTTCCTCCACAAAGGCTAGAATACAAGGGCAAAGTCGTCATATTCAACATCATAGATTCTAGAACTGAATGGTGGAGCACCATACAGGGACTGCACCAGCCCAAAACAAAACATCACGCGATTATTTTGCTGATCAGTTCTCATTAGACTTGGCAGACCTCGACGACTGCCGCCGGCGACGGCATATAGCCCGGATATTTGATCCAAAGAAAATTATAGTTATTTGAGGTTTTGTTGACAAAGCGGCTAAAAACCCCTGCAGTTAAGAAGCCAATCAGGAGGTTGATTATCTATATCCTTGACCAATCAGTTGCCAAGGCTACCAAATTGTTTATTATTGTGTAACGAACGTCCGTACGTCCGTACGCCCAGGCAAAAACAAAAATGTCATCCTGGCCAAATAACTAGTTGCCTTTGTGAGAATAACGCGTGTATACCAACGTTTGCAGCTGAGACTTATGGAGATAGCGTGTAATCCGTACCAATGTTTATCAATAGTTGGAGCATAATTATTAGCTCAGAACTGAACATTAGCACGGTCTCACCGCTCTTTAAGAAGAGTAATCAACAGCTTGCCCATCACAAGTTATATGAATCCTCCCAGCTGGACTATTGCTTTAGCAATTCCACCAATTTCCAAATACTGGTACACTCTACAGGCTAGGCACTGCCAACATGCCACCGGAGATGCCGTCTACCGCGTCCAAAATGTGGGCAATCTCTTGATCACTTTCAGCTAACTTCCTTTGACGAAAAGCTAATACAGTGAGATAGGTATACCTACATTGTGAAGATGATAGTGGGCTACGGATCCGTACAATCGAGTCAGCTATTCTTTGGGGTGTCAATGTATTCCCTACTTAGAACTACATACTGACTTTCCGTGGGCATGTGCACCCTCAATGTCACAGCTCAGGTATAACTATCTCCAAGGGCTGAACTACAAGATTATGCCCGGGGAGCAGAGTATGCCAACAGTAACACTGAAGAGCAAATGAAAATGTGACAAATCCCTTTTTTTTAATACCATTTCTCTTTGAATTGCGGTGATCAAGAGCTTGCCCCGAAAAGAATCATTGGCTTACCCATATCGACAATGGCTACGGTCAGTACCAAATAACCCTTA